>JAZGTH010000028.1:2500-287500 GCA_036877525.1 Chromobotia macracanthus | reverse complement strand
TGTGCCTGTGTGTGTGTGTGTGTGTGTGTTGTGTGTGTGTGTGTGTGTGTGTAAGGCGTGTGTGTGTGTGTGTGTGTGTGTGTGAGGTGTGTGCCTGTGTGTGCCTGTGTGTGTGTGTGTGTGTGTGTGTGTGTGTGTGTGTGTGTGTGTGTGTGTGTGTGTGTGTAAGGTGTGTGTGTGTGTGTGTGTGTGTGTGTGTGTGTGTGTGTGTAAGGCGTGTGTGTGTGTATATGACACTGGTTGTTGATGAAACATGCGGTCCAGTAGAGAACAGCATTCAGTCTTCAGTTCAGTGTTCAGTTAACAAGTCCTGGATTGCAGACTGTTGTTTGCAAGCCAATGAACCTTTGAGCGAGTGAAATTGCTTTAGGGACATTATCCAGCTGATTAAATCATTCAGCAATATCTTGCTCTAATATACTGTGTTTTCTCACTTGTATAGAAACTCATTCCCACGAGCTGTTACTGGAAGTGTCCACTGACACATGAGTAATGAAGAGGCTTTACTGTTAAAACAATGTAATCATTTAGGGCTAGGCACTGTGACAGTTTGTGTGTGTGCACGTGTATATGTGGTCCTGGTATTCACTGCATTTTAGAGACCAAATGTCCCCACAATATAATAATACCAGTACATTTTGACCTTGAGGGGACATTTTTAGGTCTCATTAGGAAACAAGCTTATAAATCATACAGAATGATCTTTTTTGCAAATCTAAAACAGCAGAAAGTTTTCTGTGAGGGTTAGGTTTAGGCACAGGATTAGTGTAGGGGACAGAATATACAGTTTGTACAGTATAAAAACCATTACATCTATAGAATGTGTGTTTAAATCAATATTTAAAGTCTGAACTGTTTTTTTATATCAGTTTCACAGCTTTAAATATTTTGTTTTGAATTGTTACATAATGTGAAGCTTCTTTTGCACTGATGCCAAACTTATGATCCATTTGTTATGAATTATGTTTTGATTTGCATGGAAGTCAGATTGTTCTGTTGCTAGAACATGTTAACGGATTGTGTTTAACCTTTAAAATTTAACCTCGTTGTTGATATGAGCTCATAAGATGTTGTGATATTCGGATGTCTTTATCCAGATGTTTAGACCACTTTTCATTTTAAGCTATATCATACTTAATTCTTTTTAACATTGCCTTATGAAATAACACAATGAAATAACACAATGAAATAACACAATGCAGTTTGTGGTCTTTTGTTGAGTTACCAGTTCTCAAAATGGACCAAAATTTGACCCCTGATGGTCACAGTCTCTGTGTAGATGTTGTAGTGAAATATGTAGAAGCTAATTAGCATCATCAAATACAGTCATATTGTTTGTTGGAGGATATGCAATAGAAACGTCCTCATCGCTGGATGAGAAGTCTACAGTCAAACACGCTGCACCTGCGACAAACTGACACGCAGGCTGAGCGCAGCAGCTGGTTTCATTCTGGATTAATGGACACGTTCTTCAGAGACACCTGATGTAATAAGACCGTTCTCATGGTCTGATGGTTTCTGTGCAGAACACACACAGTCATGCCAGGACAAGTGAGTCATTTTGAATGTTTATATTATGACATGCAGGTTCTGATTGACTTCAGTCTTTTGTAAAGGAAAAGAATCATTCAGAGATGCAGAATTACACTGAAGAATACAGTAGACTCATTCATTAGACAGCATACATTATTGTGTCAATAATTTATAATCCAGCCAACTACAGTCATATTTATGCCTTGAACTTTATTTACGAAACCAGATGTATTATTTACCAAACTGTCACCACAACTAGATTTTATAGTTTTATTCTTGTCACACATCTAATATTTTAAAATGTTAAAAAAAAATTGATTCATACAAGGATGAATAAATTTTGTTTACGCTTCCTTCATCATCTCAGAAATCTCTATTTGTCACTCACTCATTTTTCAGATGATGAGAGAAGATTATATTGTAATCAAACCAAATCAACCAGTCACTTAGATCTTTCAGGTTTGAACCTAAATGCTTCAATTTGTGTTTAATCCTGTTTCACACTTAAGTGTGTTGGCTGGTGTTTGCTCTTTAATCTCACACAAAATGCTAGAAATCAGATCAGAATATTGTGTGAGGAGCTGATATTATTCCAGCTTTATTGTGTTCAAGAAAATGTGCTTCCTGCTCTTTAAAACCAAATAAGAATCCAATTTAATCTCTATTGGACAATCAGCTGTGACACAGCAAACACACAAATCTGCTTTACATTCAGTACCAGTTCTACTGTGTTGATGCACTCTCAGCTATAGCAGGACATTTACATTCTGGTTATATGCGAAGTTATAGATCTGTCGAGCAGTCGCTTGTCTTAAAGCACAACACAGATTCCTCTTATAAATGAGCATGAAAGACTTTCACGTCGTACAGTTATCATAAGAAATATTGATTTCTGTTTCTGCAGGGATTACAGGATGCAAACAGAATCTGTGTTCCACAGTTCAGCACTGCAGGGTTTAGTGTGTTCGGCTGTTCTTTATATAAACCTTCTTATAGAATTCATCAAATGTTTAAAATCTAATTGTTTCTTCTGCTGCTTCTTATTTTTAATTTTCATCCTACTAAATCAGAACATTTTTGTTGTGATAAAATTTGTATTACTCCTTTTCAGCCTTTAGGATGAAAGTTTTCTGATTTCTGCTGTATTTAGACTCTGTAACTTAGTGCAGAACTTCTCATGTTATTGCCTCCCTGTGATGAATCATGTTACTGTTTTCCTCACCCTGTAAGTTGCTTTGGATAGAAGTGTCTGCTAAATGTAAAAGTTCTATGCAGTGATGAGCGATCAGTGAGATCTCCAGCACACAGGGTTCTTCTGCAGTGCTGCAGTGTGTGTGTGTGTGTGTAAGTTCATTACACAGGTGTGATGGTCTTGTGACAGTGACTCTCTCTGTTTAGCAGTTAGCATCATTGATGGGTTCAGTGCTCTGGTCTGCATTGCCATCTCATCACACACAGGGGAAATGTAAGAATGCAAGGGGTTCAATTAGTGTGTCCCTGGAGAATGAGAGACTGACAACCTATTGGCTGCCTGGCCCGCTGTCATTATATTGTGAAGTCATAATGCTCTATACATCCAATAAGGTCCTTCTTGCTTTAATTGGACCAGCATTAGCTGTTTGTTCAGGCATGTTAGTGTTGGCTTTGATGCAGAGCACAGTGATGGGAGCACAGGTCAGGGTTAGACACGGATTTGAACATTGAAGCAGAAAGATGCGACAGATTAAACACTTCCTGCAACTTCTGTTGATCAGAGAGTCAGGATCAGTTTTGTTTGCTGTATTCTCATTCATTTAAACTGACTGGTATTAAAGGAAGGACACAGGCCACATATGGAGACTGAATGTCAAAGACACCTCGGAGAGATTAGCTTTGACTTACCAGTAAACTTTTCCTCAAACCGTGAAGTATCTATTAAGTTTGATTAATATCTCTTATGTCTAATGCAGATGTTTAAATGAATTCTTCACTTTATATGTTTATAGTGTTTCACTGTTGGGTGAGTAAACATACAGACAAACATACAGGAGAAAACAGTGCTGCTTCTCTCACTATGTGACAGGATTATGAAGGCAAATGTCAGTCTGTAGCCTTGCTTGATTCTCCCTGAAATTCGTCTTGAAAGTTTGTTTGGTGATTGTGTGAGTGAGTGAAATCAATTCACTAGACTGAAGGAAAATCCTGCTGTCATGATGTCTCTGTAACACTTGAGAAATTCTGTACCGAGGAAGAGGGGAAACTGTGTCTCCTTCCTGCAGCATAGTGTTTCCAAATCGCTGTAAGTAAAGTGCAACATTTCACACTTCTAGTTGCTAACACTCAGTGTCATTCTAAGGAGGGATCGCTATATGATAGAGGCTTTAGATCTGGGTCTCTTTAGAGCCAGTAAGCAACTACCTAGCGACCCCACAGAATACCCTAGCAACTGCATGGATATGCACTAGCTATTTCATGGAAACAGACATGTTGTGGTTACTTTCATGGGCATGGGCAGACAGCTGTCACATTTTTCCTATTACAATATGTCAAAATCTAGTTCTTTTCACAAGTCTATCTGGTGACATAAAAATGATATGTTTATCTTCCAGAGAGTTTCTCTTTAGTTTTCTGTCTGCATGCTGCCACAGCTGTCTGCACACTCCCACCACTGTCTGCACACTCCTGTCGCTGTTTGCACACTCCTGCTGGTGAGTGCACACTCCCGACACTGTCTGCACACTCCCACAGCTGTCCGTGTTCTCACATTATTAATGTGAGTATGACACAGCTTATAGGAAACAGTGATGAAGTTTCTGGTTTGTTCATGTTCTGCAGTCTGATGGTCAGTAGATCTGATAATAATGTTTGTAATTCATTTACTAGGGTGTTAAGTAGATTTTTTTTCCAACTATCTAGATTAATTTGCCCTTAATTCATGCATAACTGAACAGCTTCATTGCTAATTGAAAAACATGCACTGCTTGAGTAATTTGATTATGATAAGCAGGGAATTTTAAGGGTTCTTTTGTCTGGTGCAGGGAAGTATTGTCAACTTCTGTGTTATAGGGAATATTTCTCTCATGAAAAGATGGCTGGCTGACTCATGACATTTCAGCACTGAGCTCAGGATCTTCTGACACATAGAATCTTTTTTAACTGGTAGACAGTTTCACTTCTCATTTTAAGTGACTCTTGAAAACTTTGTTACAGCAATGTTCTTACTTTCAATGTCCAGGAAGAGAAAAATTCTTCAAATGAAACACAAGTGTTCAGAGGAGAGGCCAATTAAAACAAAATCATGCTCAGCCTTTTCTCATGTTCTGATTGGTAAGCGGTGTGTATATATAAAAGTGACAAGCAGAGAGGTTTCCACAGCTGAAGAAAGTGACATCACTCCAGGGTGTTTAGAAACTGCCTTCTACATTAGCTGTCTTAAAGTGTGAACACATATCTCATAACACTCCTGCTAATGTTATACACACACTCAAAAAGAATGTTCAGATGTGTTTAACATTTCCTGTATGATTTTGAGAGGAAGGTCTGCAAGTTGGATTGGGAAAGGTTAAAAAGATGGTAAAATGTGGTAAATGTGTTAGTGCTGTTTTCTTATTGGTAGCTGAAAACATTTCATAGAACTTTCTGAATAAAGTTGCATTCTGAAATCTGTGACTCTTTGCAGGTTGTCTCAGTTTGAGAAACACACATTCTGCTGCACATTTCCAGAGAGCCTTTGAGTCATGTACTATAGTACACAGTAGCATCTTCAAAGTAGGAGGCCAGCAGTGGTTTTGATGTTGAGACGCTGTGCTACATGTAATCAGGAGGAATTCCGAGCCGCATACATGTGTGCAAAGTTCACATGCTCACAAAAAGCCAAACACTCCCTGGAAAATGTGCACTACTGATGCACTCATAAGACTGAAGAAGAGAAATGCAGTTATGAATAAATCATTAGAATGCAGCACCATGATGATTACAGAGTGCATCCGTTCTTAAACCTCACCAGCTCACTACCTAGACAGCATCTGAAGCATCTGACAGGAAGCAAAAAAGATGTGTAAAATTCTTCTAATTTTTAGATCTTCTAGGAAACTATACCAGAATGCATTGCATTGTAAAAAAAATCATCTAAAATGGCAAAACCTCGTGAGATGCCTTGCTGTCTGTTGACCAGATTGAACCTCATGAACGAATTGGAACACTCCACACAGGCAGCAACTTTTACTGTAAATACAGTATATTTATACATATTTACGATTCAAATGCTTTGGATGCTGCCAACTCAGTTCACTTGGTATTGGAACAGGGCTGAAGATGGTTGAAATCAATCACTTAAAAGGTTACGTTTGAGCTGTTAGATCAGAGCTTGATGATTTTATTGCAGGTAGCAGGACCATCATGATGTCCTCTGTGGACTAAACTAAACTGTTTCTGCCCCTCCAGCTGAAGGATCACCTCTTGCACCCTTACAAACTCTTCCTGAAGGACACATGAATTTTAAGCAATGCTGCACAACAAAGAAGGTAATTTCTATTTCTGTCAATGCAAAAGAAACGCAGCAGCCAAAGGGAAATACTTGCTGTAATGATTCTTTAATTGAGCTGCTTTCTCTTGTATGCTGCAGCTGGTAAAGCTCAGTACATGAGAGTCTGATGATTACTGATCAGTCTGATGATTTTAGCCGCATTGTTTCCTGCATTGAGGACAAGTCTTGTTGATTTCAATAGCACAAATGTTATTGTTTTGCATCATAATTACAGTTAATGAACAGCTTGTCCAATCAGAACTCTTTTCTATACTGTTGTCGTTCTCCATTTACATTCAGTATTTAGTATGTAGACAGGGGCCATAAAATTATTGTCTAGCATCTTGAAGAGTGTCTCTCGTTCCAGTAGCGAGACAGTTTTTCCTCCATCATGTTTTATTATTTCTGAGAAGTTCCATGAGTGAGCTTTGAGTCTGGAGAACATCTGGTTAATGCATGACTGCACTTGAGTGTCCTGCTCGTTCTCTCATATTAAAATCAGGCTAAATATGCACTAAATATAAGTGCTTTGACACACTCATTGTACTGAATGTATGCAAGCATGTGAGCATCTCTGCAGGGAAAATATAGACACAAGCAGTCTAATGACTCCTCATCAGTTCATAGAGATTTATTTAATAGAAAGAAAGAAATTCTTTTACTGTGTCTCTCTGGCCAATTCAGAAGAGTCCATCCTGAAATATTTCTGATATTCTGCTTTATATAACACCTGCTCCACCTCAGGAAAGAATGTGTTCAGTACAGCGGTGGTCTCTCATTCATTGCATGCAGCAGTACAACGGTGGTCTTTTGCTCACTGCATGCTGCAGTGCAGCAATGGTCTTGTGTTTACTGCATGCTGCAGTACAGTGGTGGTCTCTTGTTCATTGCATGCTGCAGTACAGAGATTGTCTTGTGTTTACTGCATGCTGCAGTACAGTGGTGGTCTCTGTATAATAGAGACCGATTTCTTTGAAATTGACAGTGTTCCTCCACTGAATGAAAAAAATGTGACAGTAGCTTGTCCATGTGTAGAGATCACAGCTTTCTGAACTGATTTCTCTTTCAAATTCTGCCTTTAGTTTAAAACAACAACACACCTCTCACAAACCCTCATGGGCCCTAAATCTGTTTGACAAAATTCTTCTTAATGCGATCATCCGATGAGTGCAAAATTGAGTGCGGATCTTATTAACCAGCTTTGTAATATATATCAGTATATATTCTATTATATACATTCTTTTATTATTTTTGTTTCATTCTGTTGTCTATGCTTTTTTGCTGTAATCACAGCTGGATAGATGGGATCAGTGTCAGAGGGATGAGCGACGGGGGATGAGCGACGGAGGGATGAGCGCCAAAGGGATGAGCAACGGAGGGATGAGCGTCAAAGGGATGAGCGTCAGAGGGATGAGTAACAGAGAGATGAGCCTCAAAGGGATGAGTGATGGAGGGATGGGCGATGGAGGGATAAGTAATGGAGGGATGAGTGACAGAGGGATGAGTGATGGAAAGTGTTTTTGAAAATCAGAACATTGAGGATACAGAAGATACAGCATTTATGCTGGCAGCATTTATTTCAAGCATGCTTTAATGTAGAGAGTATGCGTCCTTTGCAGAGAAGACAATCCCAGAATGCATTGCCAGTTTACTATTTTATTCTATTACCTAATAATCTTATTATAAGGACTATTTTGGAGATCTGAGCACTGAATTAAAACTCATTTAGTCATTTCTCTGTTCTTCACATCACAGGAGCTGGTGGGATTTGACTGGCAGTACAGTGGAATATTATATCCCATATTATTATTAATAATAATAATAATAATAGAGAATTCATGAATCCCTGTGAAGGCTTGACTGACATGCGGTGGGAACTCCGTTACTGGCTGTACAGTGAGAGGCAGATATTACACAACAGTGGGTGTTGAGGTGGTTTATATTACAGTGTGTTGATGTCATAACTGTTTCAGATTCAGAGCTTCTGTGTTCCTCACTAACACCAGATGAGTATTAAAACTCATTAAACTCTGAGGACTCTAGCCGCTGCGTGTTTACAATGACTGTGAACTAAGCATTACAAACACCCGTCAGATCTTTACTCTTCACTGCTAATAATGAAGTTTAAGTCTAACACATAGTGATCAATCATATGCCAGGATTAAATAAGGATTTTAATGGTATCAGTGTGACGTGAATGTAAACAACAAACATTGTGAGGTCATCTGTGATTTAAATGTCCATGTTTGTAATCTGAAGAAGATTTGACCAATTTAACAGAATGTTAGAAACAAACATGTCACTCCTCTGTGAATTAAAACATTTTCACAGTTGCAAAACAAACATCTGGAGAGGATGCGGTGCATGTAATGCGACTACAGCGTCTGTTCGCTCAGAGAGAAAAGATACTCAAAGAATCTCACAGCACCTCTAAATTAAAAATTAAAAACTGCCAACAAACACAATTTCTGTCATCCGTAGAACACAAGAAACTCTTTATTTAGACATATCTGAGAGTGATAAACACAGTTGTTTGTATTTTTCCTCTTGCATAAATCCTTGTACACGCTCAACAAATTCCCAATGTGATCTCAATGTGATTTTTGCATAGACAAACAAAACCTTCTTTCTTTTCTCAATCTGGTCTTTTGTTTAAAACAGCATGAAATCACAGTTGCCTGTTTTTGTTTTTCATTAGTCGTGTTAATGTAAAGAAAATGTTGCATCGAATGTAATAACATTCTCAGACTCATTTCTCACCGGTCACATTTATGATGTTAAATTTGTTGGAAATGTGATTCTCTGATCTCTTGAGCTCATTGAATAATGAATGTATTTCTCTTGAGGTGCTGTTATAAAACGAGAGCAGCTGATAGCTCTTGAGAACCAGACCTCAGAGCAGACCTGAGAGACTCTTCAGCAGCTGAGCTTCTGCCCCCATCAGATAAAAACAACAGTGCAAAAAACAACAGAAACATGAAAGCAAAAACAACGGATACAAGCGGGTCATTCAGCCAAAATTCAGCAGAACCTCTTTTGCACTGATTATTTTTAACCAGTAAGCACATTTTTCTTCCAAATGACATTAACCACAATGTCCTGTCATTTTACTTGTGACTTTTCCAAAATTTCTGTTATTCTCCAAGGTTGTAAAAAATGTTAGGTTTTTGTACACTAGTATTTCATTCAGAACAGAGCCAAGGGATGAGCAGTTGTTAGTTTGTGTCATGTTTCTTGCCATGGGGGCATGTTGGCATGTTTAGTCATGACATGTGGGAGTTCAGATGAGAAGCGAGTGCAGAAGAACTGATGTGTCCAGCCACTAATGTCACCAGAACACATGCTGGTCCTGCCGATGCTGCATAGTCCCTGTCTGACTGGAGTAACGCTCAAACAACATTTTCATCTACACATCTTCACTGCATATCACTGTGGACGTTACTCCACCCATAATTCATGCATCTTTGAAGATTATCAGACTGAGTTTTTGTAACAGAAATTAAAAATCTTGATTTATTCAGCATTGCTTTATTCTTGTCTACTGTAGCATACAGACTTTCCTTCATTTATTTCTGGACAATAAGGTTGTACAGAAATTCACATCAATTGCACAAGATTTCTGTGAACTGTATTATCTCAAGAATGTTGTAATAATTCCCCAGTAAAAAAAATAAATGTAATGTTTAAGCACATAAGAGAATGTTTTGATCTGATAGATTAAAATATAGATTGAATGAAGTTCACAGTTAAGGTTTTACTTTCCCTATGATCTTTTGTCATTTAATTGCTGTCTAGGAGAAATAGTTGAAGAATCTAATTTGTGATACCTTTTCTCTGGCCCTTTGTGGAGAGAATGCAAATACAGGAGCAGAAATCATGAACTATGAGAAGACATTGTTTTTTTAAATAGCCAATGCTAGTAAGTGCTAAATGCTAGTAATTTAGTCCATAAGTCTCACAACACTCATAAGTGAGCAGGATATGTTGTAGCTGTGTTTGGGAAGTGAACCGTTAACAACTATGAAGCTGTGGGTCTGATTATTATTTATTTATTATTAAACACACACAGGCAGCAGTGCTGAGGGCAGCAGTGTGGGCTGTAATTAGGAGCTGCTTGGCCAAATGCTTTTGCTCAGTTAGTCTCTCCTGGGACTTGCTTGTCAGACGCGTTCTGTTGTGTGGATCAAGAAGTGAGCCACTGTTACAGAGTTTCCTGCTGTGGAGGAAGATCAGGAGATGATCTGCTGTTCCTCTGAGAACTGAACACAGTGTACTGGACCCCAAAAACTCTTTCTTGTAAAAACTGTAGAGACGACATTGCTTATATAATCTAAAAGTGGCACTTTAACAGCATCAGGCAGTATATTCAACCACTTCAATTAGAAGATGATCTCCACAATCTTTTTGGAATTTTCAACTTGAATCTCTTTAATTGTTTGTTGTTGGAATAACTCAATATATTCCAAATTGAAGAAACTCCAAACTCTGTCTGAACAGATGGATCTGATTTCAACAGTCAGTCCTACAGATCAGATTTGAAAAGACCTTGCAACTGTGTGCAGTGTGAACTTTAGATGTGTTGTGTTTGTAGTTCTACAGAGGCGTGCAGTGAGAGAGCTGCAGTCTTTGAAACAGACCCCCACAGACCAGCCCTCTTACCTTCACACACACATTAAACATCTCAGTTCCTCTTCATCACATTCCCAACTCAAAGTCAGACAGACCAAGACCTCTTCTCTCCACAGTAAAACCTTTCTGGAGGCTGGAACAGACATGTGATCTCTGAAGAATCTGCATTTGTCTGGATTGTAGAGACAAGACTAGACCTCTGACCTCCTGCTGTTGGCTCATTTTTATAAGGTCACCCTCTGAAGTAGCAGTGATTACATCTCAGAAGAGATTAGCATGCTGCAACAGGAAGTCATTAATCTCTCATTATAATGAAATTGTTGGCATGTTTACTGCCAGCAGGCTTATGAAATTAAAGAGGAGTTTCCACGTAAATGCAAAATGGACGCTGACTCCACATTGCAAAAAAAAGCTTTTATGACGCTTGTAAGATTATGCTCACCTAGAATCAACGTGTCAGGTACAGGAGAAAAACTAACCCAATCGCAGACAGTGGTAAACTGAAAAAATGTCTTTATTAACAAGACTAGAAGGAGTCAGGATCCAAACAGCACGCTCTGACACTAAACACATGGCATGTCAGGATCCTGGCAAGATAATCAAGAAACTCAGAAACAGGAAGCCAGAACTCTGACATAACCCCCCCCCTTAAGGGACGCACACCGGACGTCCCAAAACAAACAAACAAGACAAACAGACCTACACAAGACAGAACAGAGCGACAGGAACGACGGCAGGCAGGACTAAGATGGGCCCACAACCGATGACTGCGGCTCCCCCTACTGGTCGTCTCCATCCGGGGCTGGAAAATCCCGTTAAACCTCTGCCGGCCTGGACCATCCCACCGAGACCTAGTCCCTGGCCCCCGGGGTCCCAGGGATTCCCTGGCGTGGGTCCCACCGGGCCATCAGTCCTCGGTCCTCCTCCTGTGTGTCCTCCCCCTGTTAATCCTGTGTTTTTGATGTCTGTCTTGATGCCCTTTTTGTTGAACGTCCTCCCTGTCTTGTGTCATGTCTTGTTCTTGTCCTGTCTCGTCCTCCAGTCTATCTGTCAGCGTGTTGTTTAACGTTTCGTCGTCTCTGTCTGCCCGTTTCGTCGTCTATGTCTGCCCTGTTCCTGCCCGTCTTAGTCATGCCTGCCACCGTTCCTGTTGCTCTGTTCTGTCTTGTGTAGGTCTGTTTGTCTTGTTGATGTGCGTCCCTTGGGAGGGGGGGGGTGTTATGTCAGGGTCCTGGCTTCCTGTTTCTGAGTTTCTAGATTATCTTTCCAGGATCCTGACATGCCCCGTGTTTAGTGTCAGAGCGTGCTGTTTGGATCCTGACTCCTTCTAGTCTTGGTTCTTGTTTCTTGGAGTCTGGATCTGAACTCATGCTCTGTGTTTAGTGTCAGAGCGTGTTGTTTGGATCCTGACTCCTTCTAGTCTTGGTTCTTGTTTCTTGGAGTCTGGATCTGAACTCATGCTCTGTGTTTAGTGTCAGAGCGTGTTGTTTGGATCCTGACTCCTTCTAGTCTTGGTTCTTGTTTCTTGGAGTCTGGATCTGAACTCATGCTCTGTGTTTAGTGTCAGAGCGTGTTGTTTGGATCCTGACTTCTTCTAGTCTTGGTTCTTGTTTCTTGGAGTCTGGATCTGAACTCATGCTCTGTGTTTAGTGTCAGAGCGTGTTGTTTAGATCCTGACTTCTTCTAGTCTTGGTTCTTGTTTCTTGGAGTCTGGATCTGAACTCATGCTCTGTGTTTAGTGTCAGAGCGTGTTGTTTAGATCCTGACTTCTTCTAGTCTTGGTTCTTGTTTCTTGGAGTCTGGATCTGAACTCATGCTCTGTGTTTAGTGTCAGAGCGTGTTGTTTAGATCCTGACTTCTTCTAGTCTTGGTTCTTGTTTCTTGGAGTCTGGATCTCATGTCTTTTTAGTGTCAGGCGTGCTGTTTGGATTCTTTCTTTAGTCTTGGTTTTGTTTCTTGGAGTCTGGATCTGAACTCATGCTCTGTGTTTAGTGTCAGAGCGTGTTGTTTAGATCCTGACTTCTTCTAGTCTTGGTTCTTGTTTCTTGGAGTCTGGATCTGAACTCATGCTCTGTGTTTAGTGTCAGAGCGTGTTGTTTAGATCCTGACTTCTTCTAGTCCTGGTTCTTGTTTCTTGGAGTCTGGATCTGAACTCATGCTCTGGGTCTTGTCTTGTGTGAAGCACATGGTCTCTGTTTTGTTTACATCTTTTGTCTTGGCCCCGCCCCCTTGTTCTCTTGTCTCGTCTGCGCTCATTTCTCGCACCTGTTCCTCGTTTGTCTGTGTTATTTAATGCCCTCGTGTTTTCTGTCTTGTGTAGATTCGTTTTGTTTCTTGGTTTTTGCATCTTGTGTTTCTTGGCTTGTTTTTGCTCCGTTTTTTTGAAAGTTGTTTTGAGTTAGTTTAAGCCAGTGTTTTGGTTTTCGTTTTGCCCCCTCATGGGTTCTTGTTTTGGTTAATTTGTTCAATGAAGAAAGATTTTTGTTTTACTCTGTTACAGACACAGCAGGAGAGCTGCGGAGTGCGTAAACTGGTCGCATGTGCAATATTGAGTGAGAAAATGTGTCAAGCCGTCCTGCAGTGCTCTTCTGTGTTTACTGCTGCTGTGTTAGGCTTAGAACACACTTCACTTAAAAATATGAATGTAAATGGTTTCTGTCTGTTTTGAATCAGTCAGACACGTTGAGGTGAAGTTATTAAACACAGTCATTTACATCAAAGCTCCTGATGAGCTTCACTTTTATGATGCATGATTAGCCTGAAGAATTTCACTCAATGTGCAAGACAGTTTCGGTTACACTAACTTCAGACTGCAGGTTTTTATTGCATTAATATCAGTTTATAAAAATTTATTTGAAAACGAAAGCTTTCAGTGTCTCTAATTTGCATAAAAGGACTTCCTGAGTGCTGCTTCTCCTGCATGTCTGTTGCAAATAGCAGCAAATTTTAGTGAAACATCAAAACCGGCAAAAGCACTTGAGCAGACATTAAAAGTTTAGGAGAGAAACAGAAGAGAAATGTTCTGTCCTCCATCAACATGGCTAATAAATGGTTTATTTTCAGGAGAGTTTGGGAGAAAATAAAAAACAAAAATCTAGGGGAACATTTAGTCTCTGGAAAGAAGCTTCCTGTATCATTGCTGTTGTAAAAGATTAACTGTCTCCTCAAGTTGAGTCTCCAGACAGCATCTCTCAAACGGCAGAGATGAGGCTGTCAGCTAAGATAATATTTCACTGCTTCTTTAGCTCTTATAAATATGGTTGATGCTCATTTCCTTTTTTAATTTTTATCATGAAATGACAGTCTTATGTCAGACATACATTATGCTTCTGCCTCACAGCTAATGCAACATGACAACATGAGGTCTTCCATATAAAAAATGAAGAAAGAGGTTTTCAGGTAACTGTTATCATCCAGACCCTGCTGGAAAATTCCTATTACGCTGGAACTAAAAACTGCTTAACTGGATTAAAAACAGATACCTATAACAAACAGATCTGATCTCTGCATGTCATCTGCTGTGAACATGTCACATTTTAAGTCCTGACTGATATAATTTAAAAAAATAAGTTATACTAGTTTAACCAGTTTTATACCAGGTTAAGCAATTTTTCAACCCCATGAGCAGTCAAGATTACAAAGTGCAAGTTGAAATGACTTGTGCAGCCAAATTGATTAAACTTAAAAATTTAAGGCATTAAAGTTTTTAAGAGTGTATCAGCTCTATTTATATAGCAGAACTGGAGTTAGTTCATTACTGTCTGTGATTGCTCATCATCTGAATATCATTCATTCATGTCATACAGCATATGTTGCAGGGGAAAATGCAAATGAATGTGGATGGTTTAAGTATTTATCTGAAAGAGCCATTGATTAACACACATTCATATATCAAGCCACAGAATTACCATGTATTATATGCAGTACAATACAATGTAGATTACAGCTAAATACACAAAGAGAGCAAAACACTATGACATCAGAGTGAAGGTGGGGAGGTTACAGAAGAGTCAGCTAGTGACAAGTATAAAAAAGGGCACGTTAAAACTAGTCTGAGTGCTTGTAGCTACTACTCTGAGCATGTTGATAAGCAGCTGCTAAGGTGTTCTGACTCTTTAAGGTGCTGCTATGCAGTTGCTAAGGTAGTCTGATTGTTTCTAAACTGTTGCTGTGCAGTTGCTAATGTGTTCTAAAGTGGTTGTCAGATATCACTCATGAATACTTTCCTGTGATTTTAATGTATCAGGAAGATGTGATTTCATATCATGCTAATTGATTTCTAATGGTTGACAATGCTACATATTTCATATGTAATTTTATATGTATCTGAAGACAGGGCTAAACGTAAGTCTACAGGATTGTGAAGGACTGAAACATCATCAGCACTTCTGAGGAGCTTCTGACCAGAATGTGGAGACTGAAGGTCAAGGTCATCCTCCAGAACATCTTGACACATGGTAACACATCTGTCATTATTTGCTATCATTGCCATAATCTTTAAAACATCAACACAAACACACATTAAAGTGCTACAATAACTACTAACATGATTTTAGAAAAGCTCAGTTACCTACAGCAGGAGCTTTAAACAATCTGTCTGTTTTATGAAGATGTTTTTTTGTTTAATGTTGTTTTAATTTCATAGGTTCATAACTTCATACGTTTCTTATGTGCTGGACCAAAACACCTCCACTGAAGCTTTGCATACTTCCTCCAAATACAGCAAACACGTTCACTCTTTCAAAGATACTGCAGGACAGGACAGACTGATCCCAAAAACTTTAAAACGTGATCAGTCAGTTCAGTTTCTCATTCTTTTTTTTTAAATTATTTTTTTTAAATAAAATCAAAGAAAACCACAGCTAGAACACATGCATTTATCAATCATAGTTAGAAATACTGACATAAGACATAGTCTTCCCTATAGTGTGTCAGTGTACAGGCCAAATGTTTGGAAATGTCCCTGCAGTAGTGTTAGAAGTATAGGATTAGGGGATCAAATATAATGGCTCTAGTTTGACGTGGTACTTCAGACAGATGAGGTGGGAGTCTCGCTTTCTTTGACGTAGATTCACACCTGCACGGTTTCCGTAGCGCTCGTTATTGATGCAAGCCAGCTCGACTCGGTTCGGCTCGGCTCGGCTTCGACTAAATCCGAAAGTGTTTGTTTCTTATTCCCACACATCTGAGAGACCGCGGACAGACGCGTGCATGCGCATTCCTCGTTCCCGGGCAGCTGCTGGTTCTGATGCTGGACGCGCATCTTCAGCATCACTGACACAAATACGCACGTCTCGAGCAGAACCGGGTCTGTGGGCCGCTCACAGTCCCTTGAACACGGAGCGGATGGACTCTCGGGCTGACGCAGCATCGGATCTCAGATTAAGCGATGACAGCTGGCGAAACACCATATCCGTGGAATAGCGATTAACATGATCGTGATCACCGTAATGTCTCATCGGTAACGTGTCCGACTCCCGGCAGTCAGTGACCGGAGCACAGCCGTCTCATCTCTGCATGCTCCGCTCCATCATCAGCAATATCTGTACGGATAGCGTTTACTAGCTGAACTGATGCGCTTCTGTCAGACTGTGTTATTCCTGTACGTCATGATCTTGATCTCCGACTCTTTCATGTGGATATGTTGAAAGGCACATAAGGATGGGTGGATGGATGTTTAATGTTTTGGGGGTCCTGACGCTCATATTGGAGGGGATCTCATGCCAGGGGGTGTACGGTAAGTGACTGTCTGAGACCCCACATGTGTTCATGTTCCGTGTGTGTGTGTGAACAGGTGCCTTCAGATCCACAGAGCTGAATACACACAGACAGGCCCGTACATCATTACTCCACAGCAGATGTAGCGGTTTCATTTCTGAACGCTCTGTTCAAATGTTGGGTTAAATGCTAATTTAAATGTCTTTTAAAAAGTGGGATATTTTATTCTACAAATTCTGTTTGAGTTTTCTAATAAGGCCAGGGTTTGGGTTTAGGTAAGTCTGTAGTCTTTTTAAATTAGACAATCTAACTGCTTCAAATGTCCATTAATTTCTAAAGCTAAAGATTTCATTTTCAGAATACAGAATACATTTTCATATACAGAATTATAAACTGCAGATGCATTAATGACATTTTAATCCAGCTAAACAAATTTTTGTGTTTCTATTGGCATGCAGATAAAGACATGCATGCAATATCATTTCCTTTACAGAGACATGGCCAGATTTCTGCTTGTGGTTGCAATTGTTAATTGTAAAATCCTCATTTAAACATAGTGACATTTGCTCACTGCTCCTCCCCCATTACATACTAAATGCAACTAGTGGCTTTCTTGTAATGCTGTGTGTGTTAAGCGGATCTTTGCTTGATCATGAGTGATAATGTGCAGATGTCATTGGAGAAAACATCTAAGCTTTGTTGACGCTGGGATGCTGTTGCTCAAGGGTGATATATCTGACTGCTGGGTCACGCTTTGAGATGGTGGACGTAATATCAACTACATGGCTTGTGTTTTTGGAGTCAGTTCACATAGAGAGGAGCTTGCAGGAGAATGTGTGTGTGTCTGAGGAAGTCTGAGGTAACAGAGAAGATGCATGTCAGAATTCATGAGATCACTGCTGCTGGTGGAATGAAATGTTTGTGATGCTCTGTTTGCAGTCGGGTTGCTTATAATTACAGTTTTAATTCACATTAGCATTTATGGGCATAAAGTGGAAAAAAGGCCCTTCACAAGAAAATGAGTGAAATGCACATGTTGCACCTCTGAGACCAGAAATGATTAATTTAAGATCAAACCTGAAAGTACAATTACAACCCTAACCCTAAAATGTACAAGTACATTTTAATTTGAAATAATTCAATTTATGGATCCCATAAAGCAATATAAGCAGTCCATAACAAATAGCTACAAACATTATTATTCGTCACTGCTATCTTATCAATGATTATTACTGATTTATTCTGATTCTGAAACAGTAGCAGTGATGTGTGTTCATGAAGTTCCCTTCTAAGGGATCATTTGCTCCCTGCAGTGAGTAGCTCACTGAGTGTGTTTGAACAGTTAATGTAACCAGTGTGAGTGGTTAGATCATTAGTCATTCAGTCCCAGTCTGAGGACATCAGGACACACCCATTCTGTCTTACCTTATCTGACCTTGTGGTAGTTAGTCAGAGCACATAAGGATGTTTCATGACACTGAGCTAAATCTATTGATTGGACAAGAATTTTGGTTTGACTTGCTGTAACATTTTCAGGCTGGCCTGAGGTCAGTCTTCACCTCGTTCTGTAGGTCACACAGAGTCTGTCAGCACTGCAGTGTTACAGTCTGATGTGTGTTCAAGTGAATATAATCAGAATAAAAGCAGCCTTTCAAGGTCTTGAATGCTATTCATCAGCAGATCAATAAATGTCCTACAATTAAAAGTGCAGTCAACCGTTATAAGCAATACCAATGATCTTCCACAATGAACAAACTGTCAATCCCAAACTCTGAATGGGAATTTCCTGCTTGGCATTTGTGTGTTGAATATGAATAATGACAGATTCTGTGTCAGAATATATGTAGGTGATTTGTACCAGGTTAGAGGAAGCGTCTGGTTAAGACGCTCTTCTTAAACTGAAGCTTTGTCATCTTGGCTGTGTATTGACAGTATCAGAATCATGAGAATCATGCTCTTTGCATGATACTGTTTCATGTGATTTTTCAGTTCTTTTCTCAGTTCTTGCTAAGGTTCTTCACTTCTTCCTCTGGTCACTGGTGATGTCAGAGCTTTTTAAGTTGCTATGCAAATGCATGCAGCAGTGCAGCTGAAGCTCACTGTGCTGCTGCTCTGAGCTCTTTATCAATTCCCTTGGATCAGGACCCTCACATTTCCCACTTTAATGAGAGCAGAGACACTGTGATGCTGGTTCACTGGTGCAAGCCGTTTTCAGCCCTGCTGGATTTCTGCAGGACTGGATATACTGTGATTCTTTTCCTTTACTGAGTAAAAATGATTTGATGGAACTGGTACACTCTCAGCTACTAAAACAGATCAGCTAACATGGTGGGTTTCAGATGGTTTTGTTTCAGGTCCCAGATTTAATGATTATTGTGTAGTTTTGAGGATATACACCCACACACACACACACACACACATATATATATATATATGACCAGAGATAACTGCATATATATTCTGTACATACCATTACATTAGGCCACGCAGAGTCTATCATTGTTAAACATCAAGCATGCCCCGTCCCCAGCAACTGTTTCCTGTCACATTCATTCACAGCCTCATGCTAATCTTTCTGTGTGAATCTTTAGCCACACACATCCATTTCAAGTGTGGCTCCTGAGTAAAGTGATGTCTGTTGTCATGGTGACAACATCCGCCGAACACTTCTCACATCTCCAACTCCTTCGGTCCTCTGGTGTGCCAGAGAGTGAAAAGCTGAAACAAATGTGACGTGATTGCGACCTGAGAATGCTCACCACATGCCACTGCAACTCAAAGACAAAAATCACCATTTCATCAAGTAGGCGGTTCATCATTTATCCGTGTTGTGCATGAGGTTTACTTCATTTTGATGGCTGGGAAGAGTCACAGTAAACATGTTGACACTGATACATTCAGTAGTAGTAATGCGTCAAACGCAGCGCATCAGACAGCAGGGGGCTGCAAACGCTCCTGCTGTGTGTGAGTCACGCAGAGTCTTTATTCTGTTTCATCTGTCTGTATCTAGGGCAAACAGATCTGCGTTTAAGTGTCTGCTCTGATGTGTCGTACAGTCATAAGCAGGTCGGTCACCAGGTCGGACTCCTTCAGCAAACATGAACATGTGATGCGGCTCTGACACACGTGAGTCATCAGATCGTGTCGTGGGCAAACTTGTGTTATTGACTGTCATGGTAAAAGGAGTTTGTTGTTGTAGTAAAAACTGCTGTGTGTGACTGTTCAGCACTGTCACCCTGCAGAGGAGAATTGCTCATCTTCTAGAAGTTCAGCTTAAGTTTGTCTGTCTGTGAGTATGGAGATCAGAGCACACGCAGCTAAAACCTAACCCTTCATGGGCGGCCGAGGCCATTGACGTCTGACGGACCCTCTCCGGTTCTCTGGTGAGCAGCTGTCAAATGCACTGCTGTTCTTCAGCATCAGAGCCTCACGGGGAACCACAGTTTGTTTGCTCTTTCAACAGTATTTGGGTCCTCATGTGTGTGAAGGGTCCAGTCAGCTTGTTCTTATAGAACACATTGATGGACAGATTCCTGTCAGGAATGTGTATTAGTGATGTCAGGTTTTAGATGTTAGTTGTTTTGTTTATGTGGTTACATGTGATTATACAAAAGCTTGAATTAAATGTGGACACATTTTCATAACAGTATGAATGTATTTCTTTGACAGTTAATGAACATACAGTTGTCATCTTTCACTCACTTTCGTGTCATATTCTACACGTATGACACTTTCCTTCATCAGACACAAAGGTGTTCTGTGCAGTGCTCTTTCATCAAGAGTTTTAGACTGTCAATTATTATAAGGGACAAAAAGCACCAAAGACTCTGTTGGACTTTTGCTGTTCTTCTACACTAGACTTTCAAACCTAAACAAACGTGAGAGTGAGCCAGTGTTAATTACAAATTAAATTAAACTGCTCAAGTGTTTTGTGAAATATTTAGATTTCAAGTCATATATTGTATTATTACACAAGGACATCTAGAACAAGAGCTAAAGATTGTCCATCTTGCAACATCCTTAAAACAGCATCAATTCAGCCCATAAAAAAAAAAAAAAATTTTTTTTTTTATTTTTTTTTAATTTATTTTTTTTTGGTAAAGGAGGGGGGGTTTTTTTTTTTTTTTTTATTTGAAAGGGGGGGGGGGGGGGTTTATTTTTTTTATAAAAAAAAAAAAAAAAAAAAAATAAATAGAGGGGGGGTTTGCGGGGGGAAAACAAAAAAGGGGGGAGGGGGAAAGGGTTTTTGGGTTGGGGGGGGGGGGGTTTTCCCTTTTCCCACCCCCATTGGTGGGTTTTTTTTTTTTTTTTTTCCCCCCCCTTTTTTTTTGTTTTTTTTTGTTGGGGGGGGGGGTTTGTTTTTTTGGGGGTGTGGTGGGGGGGGGCCCCTCTTTTCCTTTTAAAAAAATTTGGGGGGCGGCGGCCGCCAGTGGGGTTGTTTTTTAAATATTTTTTTTTTTTGCCGGGGGGGGGTTTTTTTTTTTTGGGTTTTTTTTCATGCAAATGCAAGATTATTTTTAATAAAAGGCCCTCATTCTTTACTATGACTAATATTAATTATGAATGGACAGTAGTGAGAAAACGTTACATTCCCTGCGAATGGCGCATCAGTTGCATGGACATATGCATGTTTTATTCTGAGGAGAATTGCTTTGATCTGAACATGGAGTGATTACTCTTGGCCTGAAAAAGCTGGATGAGCCTTAGGAGAGACTCCATTCACAACCCTCAACCCACACAAAAGCTCTTCTCACAGGTTGCACGATGTCATCTTTCCTGTAAAGTAGTGAAAGATAGACACAGTCACAGGCGCAATATGTCTCAACTGGACTGCGGCCTTCTAACACACACATTGTGTTATGGAGAGACTGTCTGTTCACCTGCAGCTCTATTTAAATTATATTGTGAAACGTTTTGCAGTCCATATGATTTTTATTCTTTCCAGTTCCCAGAATGCACTGGGGTTTAAATGCATCATGCGAATTGCTACTTTACTGTCCATTGCTGTGTTGTAATTTGCACTGGTGTTAGTGCAAATTACTAACCCTAACCCACTTTCAGTTGCATTACAAACAGAAACATTTGTATTCAGTATGTATCCAATCTTAGCACAAAATCAATTAATCTGCTTTGCTTTGTAAGACTTGTAAGACTGTTAGTTTATCCATCAAGCATGTAAATGTAAATTTTTAACTTCTTGTGTATATGCACTTTTAGGGAGAAACCGAATACACAAATAAACTAAAAGCTAGTATTCTGCCTTTATTCTCTTGATGATTGTTGACTTGAGTTAATATTGAACACGTTTTAATTATGCATTGATTTTGTTAGCGTCATAAGGTTTCTCTTTAAAAGTATTGAACTTTTACATAAACCAAATCCTTCCAAGCAGCAAATTCTCAGAGGACAAGTCTCTTTATCATGTGTTTCTGTGTTTTATGTTTGTAAATGTCAATAATTAAAATCTTGATTTTGTATGTAAGATTATATTTTCTTTCTAAGAATCATCTTGTAGTTTCAGATGCTTGAATTCAGCTTGTGATGTCAAATTTAAGCGTTAAAATGTCACATAATGGCCAAATACTATTTATTAATATTTGTCTGATTGAACGCTAACACACACTTTTTCTGAACCATCACTCCTAGACTACCCAGCAGCTGTTAGAACACTGTTTGTTAGCATGCTGCTCCTGCATTAGCGCTGCATGGAGTCGTTGTGGCTGCTGAAGGAGGCTGTTAAAGAAAGCTGTAATGTTAGGTCAGATTCTTCACTTCTGCCTCCCACACAGGATATTTGTATGTACGAGTGGAGCATGCTGGTTTCTGCCAACACATCTCTCTTCTGCCGAGCCCCTGCTGTTAAACATGCACTGCCCAGCTGTATGGATGTTTACATGTGTGTATGTTGTTTAAAGGTTACAGGAGTAAATGTCCTGGTTTCTGTAAATAGATTATGTATGTGGCGTGTGACCTACAGAGATATTCACTTCTAACTCTCATACAGGAGAATGATAATCCACATTAACACTAATGCTGTGGTGTAGTGTGATTATATAGGAGAACTGACAGAACATAATAAACAGTCCCTATACACACTCTGTTCATTTCTACAGTCATATGTATTAAGAGGTTTTGTATTATACTTTTAATATGTTGTATTTTATACTTTTCATGAATCGTTTTGGGATGGTTTTAGTATACTACCGTGTAATGTAGTACAGTACAGGACAGTATATGTAATTGTTTGGGTGTCATGTTTTGTTTGCCATGACTGTATTTACTTTTGTAATGCTGTCATTGATTTCAGAGCTGTTGGTTTGGTTTTTGAATGTTTTATGTTTGGGGTGGCAGGCAGTGATAAGCAGCACATTCGTGTGATTGGCTACAGCAGCACGTTTGATTCCCAGTACTGACAGAAAACAGCTGAGGTGCACTGTGTGTGTGTTCACAACTCACTATTCCAATGTGTGTGCACTAACTGGATTGATTAAATGCAGAGGACACCATACTTGGCCAGCATGTCACCACCATCATCGTCTTTAATGACAGCCAGACAGTGAGTAGTGAAATCACTGTTTTAAGTTCATCTTTCTCCTGTATTGTGAGTGTTGATTGTCTTCTCTTCTATACAGATACAGAAAAAAAATCATAATTTTGTCAATAGCAACAACAGCACAATCTAAACCTGAGCTCATGTTAAATTTCAAGTTTACAGGGTCTTTAAGTGTGTGTTGACTCCACATACTAATGTTTATCTGTACGTGAGCTGTGTGTTGCGGAAGTTTGCAGTCAAGTGTTCATGATGAGCTGTTGGGCAGAAGATTTATGTGCCAGTTTAGGATCACCTCATTTTGTCCTGCATTGTTAAGACCCTCACAGGAAGTGCAGAAAAACTCAGTTACACAACTGTGCAGTGTTTGGCCCATGTTTAACGTGATGTATTCTGTACACAACATTCCCTGCGTGTCCCATCACACAGTGTTAGGGTAATTCCTGGCTTCATGAATAACTGAGTTTGTTCCCACAGACAACAAGCAGATTGTTAATCATTCTGAGGAGGGTGTTGGGAATTGTTAGCAGGTGTTTCACTGGTGTCACTGTCGATGAAACTCACATTTCTGATAAGTGGGCAGAAATGTCTGTTTCTTAACATCCTGCAGCCGCAGCAACTCAAACCTCTGCAATTTACAGCTAGTTATAGTTTCTTTAAAACACAATGTTAACAGTCATTCTGTCTAACAACAGTAACAGTAAAATTTCATACCTCCATAAGAAACTCATTTAAAAACATGAGAGTGAATTTCCTCACACTTCTGATCTGTCTTAAAAATAAATGAGCTGTGAACCCATAACCATTCTGTCATACTGAAGAGGATGAAAAGGCTTTTTGAAAGATTACCAGCTACTTTCTTTCATTCTTGTTGTGAAGCTGTGGAGGAACTTCTCCAGGGTCAGATAAGCTGCAGTAGAAAAGCATTAATGCTGTTATCATGGTGAAAGGTGTCTATAGATGCTGTTGACTTTAAATTAAAGCAGGATATATGGTCATCAATCACACATGTGCTGGCCGGCCGGAGAGAGACTGTGATACATTCACCTGCTCTGCTCTAACACTGAGCAATCAGGATTCAGTTAGCTGAGAGACAAGAGCTCCACTGAACACTCACAATCCTCAGTCACACAGAGCAGATATGATTTTAACGTCAGTCCTGTACAATTTACTTAAACTGTTTTCATTATTATTATTAATTATTATTATTATTAAAAATGATTTGTGCTGTAATAAGATTGACTCTTTCTTAAATAGCCATATTAACAACCAAATGATGATGTTTTCATTGAGAGTGCAAGAAGACCAGGGTTCAAATCCTATACAAATGCACAATTATTTAAAATCGTTGTTATTTTCTTATTAATCAGAAGGAAGGAGGAGCTGAGGGTGATGGACAGTGTCTTATAACAGATCAGGTCCATCAGTCCATTAAAGGTCCATCAGTCATAGTTTGACCCTTTGACCATGTGAAACACCTTTTTATTTGTTTAAAACAGTGAAATTCATTTTGCCTCATGAAATGACTTTGTCTGATGTAGCTCATGAGAGTCTCAACATTAATCACAAAGTGTGCAGTATGCAGTACAAACAGAACATCCGCTGTACAAACCACGTGAGTTTCCCTCTTCCTCTCACTCTGTCCTCCTGCAGACATCCTCCAGAGTTCACACTCTCGTCACTGATTGTCACTGATTGGTTGCGAGCAAATCAACACACAATTCATTTCATGTTCAGATCTCGTTTTTATCACGTGTGTAATTTAAAGTGTTTCTTAAAACACTTTCAGATTTTTGAATTCCACAGAGAAACTCAGTTTCTTAATTATCTGTAATTCATCTTCAGAAATGTAGAACTGTTTCAAACTAATCATGTTGGTTAGCATGTTGGTTTAGCACATTTTCAGAACGATCTGTTACACCGGCACCTACGTAATTTAATCAAAATCAGACGATGTTGTTCTTTTTCAGTTCTGTCTGTTGTTACTACAGAATTTTGATTTAATCAAGTGTTTTATGTTTGAGTGTAGGATCTCTACAGTGTTGAGTGTTTAATTTTTGAGTATCAGTGAGGGATTTTACATGCACCTTCATTTCATTACTGCGATTTTAGTCAGGGCGGGTCTAACAAGGTCCGCAGACTCTTTCAGGAGTTGTTTTGAGATGTTTTATTTGTTGTCCATGACCTCCACCATTATTGTACTCTGATGTACTTTCAGATGTCTTCCATGATCATCCCAGAACAATGACGGTGTGTCAGGATGTCATTATTTATCAATAGATGTAATAATACATTCCCACCTTCACTGCATCGTGATTGGTGTGTTTTTCAGCTTCTTCATACTGGTCATCCTTGTTTACTAAAAAAAAGGATGAAAAACAGCATGTGAGATTATACCTGTGATGTTGTCGTGTCTAAAATAGGTTGTTAATCACGTTCTACAGTACACAATTTTACTGTTTAATTGGTACGTCCTGTTTCACAATTTGTTGTAATGGAACTCTTGTCAGTGCCACACCCCCCACCCTTGATTAATTGTGACTTTTAGTAGTATAATTAATAAATGATGCTGAGGGAGAGAACATTATTTATATGTTGTGCTCCGGGTATTACACTAGCTCTACATGGGCAATATACAGTAGCTAAAAATAATCGCTTTATTTTCAGTGTTTTGATGTTATTCAATGCAAAAAGCCAAACAACAATTTGGTCTGATCGTTCTTTTTTACTCAGTGGAAAACATTTTCAAACAAATAGCTGAAGTAAAATACAAGAAAAATCCAGTTAAAATAATCAAGACAAATTTCTGACACTAGGAAGAAAATTGATATTTTTTGGCATGCACCAATATTTAAGGACAGAAGCATTTGTTATCTCCTGACATCATGTGTCTAAGAACAACTCTTACTATGGTCAAAGTAACACATTTGCATGGAGTTTTTAACCATTCTGTGGAGATCTGTGGTGTTCTGTGGAGATCTGTGGTGTTCTGTGGAAATGTGTGGTGTTCTGTGGAGATATGTGGACATCTGTGGTGTTCGGTGCAGATCCGTGGTGTTCTGTGGAGATCTGTGGTGTTCTGTGGAGATCTGTGGACATCTGTGGTGTTCTGTGCAGATGTGTGGTGTTCTGTGGAGATCTGGACATCCATGGTGTTCTGTGCAGATGTGTGGTGTTCTGTGGAGATCTGTGGACATCTGTGGTGTTCTGTGCAGATCTGTGGTGTTCTGTGGAGATCTGTGGACATCTGTGGTGTTCTGTGCAGATGTGTGGTGTTCTGTGGAGATCTGTGGACATCTATGGTGTTTTGTGCAGTTGTGTGGTGTTTTGTGGAGATCTGTGGACATCCATGGTGTTCTGTGCAGATGTGTGGTGTTCTGTGGAGATCTGTGGACATCTGTGGTGTTCTGTGCAGATGTGTGGTGTTCTGTGGAGATCTGTGGACATCCATGGTGTTCTGTGCAGTTGTGTGGTGTTCTGTGGAGATCTGTGGACATCCATGGTGTTCTGTGCAGATGTGTGGTGTTCTGTGCAGATGTGTGGTGTTCTGTGGAGATCTGTGGACATCCATGGTGTTCTGTGCAGTTGTGTGGTGTTCTGTGGAGATCTGTGGACATCCATGGTGTTCTGTGCAGATGTGTGGTGTTCTGTGGAAATGTGTGGTGTTCTGTGGAGATATGTGGACATCTGTGGTGTTCTGTGCAGATCCATTGTGTTCTGTGGAGATCTGTGGACATCTGTGGTGTTCTGTGCAGATCCGTGGTGTTCTGTGGAGATCTGTGGTGTTCTGTGGAGATCTGTGGACATCTGTGGTGTTCTGTGCAGATGTGTGGTGTTCTGTGGAGATCTGTGGACATCCATGGTGTTCTGTGCAGAAGTGTGGTGTTCTGTGGAGATCTGTGGACATCCATGGTGTTCTGTGCAGATGTGTGGTGTTCTGTGGAGATCTGTGGACATCCATGGTGTTCTGTGCAGATGTGTGGTGTTCTGTGGAGATCTGTGGACATCCATGGTGTTCTGTGCAGATGTGTGGTGTTCTGTGGAGATCTGTGGACATCCATGGTGTTCTGTCAGATGTGTGGTGTTCTGTGTAGATCTGTGGACATCCATGGTGTTCTGTGCAGATGTGTGGTGTTCTGTGGAGATCTGTGGACATCCATGGTGTTCTGTGCAGATGTGTGGTGTTCTGTGGAGATCTGTGGACATCCATGGTGTTCTGTGCAGATGTGTGGTGTTCTGTGGACATCCATGGTGTTCTGTGCAGATGTGTGGTGTTCTGTGGAGATCTGTGGACATCCATGGTGTTCTGTGCAGATGTGTGGTGTTCTGTGGACATCCATGGTGTTCTGTGCAGATGTGTGGTGTTCTGTGGAGATCTGTGGACATCCATGGTGTTCTGTGCAGATGTGTGGTGTTCTGTGGAGATCTGTTACATTATGTGTTCTGTGTGCCTATTTTTCAATCATTTCCTTCTCATGCTTTATAAATTCCTCTATTTTTTCTGATCTTTTCCACTTGTCTGTTTTTCACCTTATTGTTCTTCATTGACATCATCATCTTCATGATTGTATTTTTCAGAGTTTCTTATTTGTCTTATTTTTCAATCATAACCCATCTGTCTTTCCTCTACACTCTCAAATCAGACAGCAAACAGCATTTCTCACTCTTCAAATGATCAACAGTGTTGTGTGTAACTGCTGTTCGAAGTCTATTTGACCTTTATCGCTTTCTTTATAATCTTTCATCAAATGTATTTATATATGAAATGACTTTGAGCTATTTAGACATTGTTTTATTGTTTTAGGCTACAGCTCTAGGTGGCCAATCTGGCCAAAAATGTCATTAAAGGTTACAACAATAGTCACAAATCATTTTTAGATTTATAAACATGTTACCATTTGAGCACATGGAGATTCTCTGGAGAATCAGTGTGACCTTTAATCTCCTCAGAAGTCTGTGATACTGTGATGCTAGTGTTTCAGAGAGAAGATCCTTCACAATCACTGAACACACACTCTTCACCATCCGCTCAGTTCCTGACAGAGAAAATCAAGCCCCATTATACGTTTATCCATTGGCAGTTTCACTTAGAAATCAAACTGCAGAAACGAAGGGTTTTGAATGTCAACATGAAAGAGATTTACAGAGATCATTAGAGCATCTTTAATACATGAATTAAAACACAGGAGTAAGTAGCAGAACATCAGTGACTTGTAAGAGCAGATCTTCTGTAAGGCAAAACCTCCTAACTGAATCATATCTGTTTTCTGGGATGGTAGAATTACAGCTGAAGACCTGAAAGCACATTTATCATGTACAGTAGCGTAACCGTGACTGCATGTGGAATGTAAAATGTGCTTGAATTCAGTATCTTGAAGAAGTTCTGAGTATTTTCTGGCATGTTTTTATTGTTAAATGTCACCTACGCATAAACAAATTATAAAAAATAGGCTTATAAAAAATTAAACTTCATAACAGAAGCAACGGCACTTTTTAACCATGTTTGTCATTTTAGTGTCCAAATCAAACACATCTGTGTGTATGTGGAGAGATGTCAAAAAGTTGAGAAAAAGACACACAGCAGGTGAATGTGAATCTAATGAAAAGCAGGATCAGATCATTAAATTGATAAATGTTACATTAAATGTAAACATTAAATGTAAATTGAAGGTATTCATTTTAGCTAAAGAAATAGCTTCTATCTGAATCTATTTGAGCAATATTCTATTATGACAAATGAAAAGACATTCAACATCTCTCAAATTCCTCTTTGGTTTCTGACAGAATTATTACAGAGGGAATTTAAAGAACTGCTTATATAAACATGCTGCATTATTAAATAGTACATTTTGGAGCTGAATAATTCCATGTGTTAGTAAGAAGTAAAAACTCTTCTGGTCAAGAGCAGTGGAGTAAACAACGCTGATCTCATAGATACAGTCGTGTGAAAAAAATAGGACACCCTATGAAAGCCTGTGTATTTTGTAACATTTTTGCAACATTTTGGATATATGAATATTTAATCTCAATTTTAACAATACAGAGAGATTAAAGTAATATATCTAAGCAATTAAAACTGAAGAGGGGATTTTCTGTAAAATGTAATTCCACAAAATGCAAATTCTAACTGAAGCAAATGTTAGGACACCCTCACATGTATTCCCTCTTAAAATGGCTCAAATCACACACAGTGTATCACACCAGGTTCACATAATTAGTAGATCTTACGCAGCATTTTGAATGAGGCTTGCCCTATCTAAACCTCACACATTTAGTCTGGTGTGCTCCTGACTGTTGAAGTGAGAGTGAGCACCATGGTGAGAGCAAAAGAGCTGTCAGAGGCCTTCAGAAAAAAAAATTGTAGCATCCTATGAGTCTGGTAAGAGATTTAAAAAGATCTCAAAAGATTTTATCTTTCTGTGGAATGGTAATCAGCCATTCCACTGTCTGGAAGATTGTCTAGAAGTGGAGGGCTTTCAAAACAACTGCCAACATGCCCAGGTCTGGTCGCCCCAGCAAGTTCACCCCAAGAGCAGATGGCAAGATGCTAAAAGAGGTCTCCAAAAACCCTAAAATGTCATCTCGGGACCTACAGCAGACTCTGGCTACTGCTGATGTAAAAGTGCATGCCTCTACAATCAGAAAGAGACTGCACAAGTTTAACTTGCATGGGAGGTGTGCAAGGAGGAAACCTTTGTTCTCTGAGAGAAACATCAAGTCCAGACTGACATTTGCCAGAGAGAATGTTGACAAAGACCAGGACTTCTGGAATAATGTTCTTTGGACAGCTGAGTCCAAAATTGAATTATCTGGACACCAGAGCAGAGGACATGTTTGGTGTAAACCAAAGACAGCATTCCAGAAAAAGAACCTCATACCAAATATGAAGCATGGAGGTGGAAGTGTCATGGTTTGGGGCTGCTTTGCTGCAGCAGGATCTGGTCAGCTTACCATCATAGAATCCACCATAAATTCTACTGTGTATCAGAAGGTGCTTGAAGAACAAGTGAGGCCATCTGTTAGAAAATTAAAGCTGAAGCAGAACTGGACCAAGAACATGACAATGACCCAAAACGTACTAGTAAATCAACCAAAGACTGGCTGAAAAGACAGAAATGGAGAGTCCTGGCATGGATGAATCAAAGTCCAGATCTGAATCCCATTGAGATGCTGTGGGGTGACTTGAAAAGGGCTGTACATGCAAGAAACCCCTCAAACATCTCACAGCTGAAAAAATTCTGCATTGAGGAGTGGGGTAAAATTTCCTCAGACTAATGGAGGTAACACTAGCTATTAGGGGCTAGGGTGTCCTATCTTTTTCCTCAGTTAAAATAGGCATTTTTGTAGAATTACATTTGCAGAAGATCTTAAAGACTTTTCTTCAGATTTAATTGTTTAGTTATATTACTTGAATCTCTCTGTATTGTTAAAATTGAGACTAAATAACCATATATTAAAAAATGTTACAAAATACACATGCTTTCACAGGGTGTCCTATTTTTTTCACATGACTGTACATCCATCATTCTCTTATCTCCAATGTAACCTGCTTGTTAAATTACTCATTATGATTCTTACTGTATTAAACAAACGTTTCCATCAAACACACAGAGAACAGAGAAAAAGCAGGGACACGTATTAATAATGTGCTCTTGTTAGCACACATGACTGTTAGCAGTCGTGAACGGTACAGATTTACACGAATGCATCTCTGAGTCTTACTTCAGAGACATTCTACATTTTATTTTTGTTAACATTTAACATAGGACCATTTTCTCTCCATAACCTTTTAACAATTTCAGTTATGAGGCATGTCTAAGCGTTCAAACATTTTCTCAGCCCTGGTTATCATTTTATGGTGACATCACAGTAGTGTTTAATGTGACATGCTCCTTCACGTTTATTGTAACTAAACCCTCTCACAGAAATCTATAATCATGATTATAAAGTCACAAATTATCGCCAGCATTTAGATCAGCACCTCGATGTATCTGACTGACTTCACTTGACTCTAGTGTCCTGTAGTGAGGCTGAAAACTCAACAAACTGTGTATAATATTGTTTTAAAACAGCAGTTACAATGTTTCCATTGGGATTTAAAGCTCCACTATTAAATATCCATTCTGGTTTGTTTTGATGTTTAGATGGATGTTAATTTTTACCGTACTGACAAGCACGTTAAACATCTGGCAGCCTTCAAGATATCGTTTAGTTGTTCTGTACAGTAATGACATGGCACGTTGGGTTTTGTTTGTTGCAATGGCTGTAATTGTAGCTTATCACGCTGCAGGTCCTTGTGACGTCACTGGCGTTCAGTCAATTATGACATCACTGTCATCTCCAGTTCGGCTACATAATGAGTTTCTCATGACTTCACCACTGTCACATGTAAATAACATTTTGAAGCTGTCGGGCAGCTGACTGCCGCCTTAGTTGCGTTTGTGAGTGAATATATGGATTAGTAATCCTCTCCTACTCTTTGCTTGAAATGTTAATTAACAACTTGAAGCACAAACATCATAAATGTCAGTTACCCTCTGAATGGCATGAAAGAAAACCAGCACCTCACTGATCTAATGACTTTTTTTCTGCACTTTAAAAGAGAACGATCAAATGCCACAGTACCCACTACAAAATATGTGACAGGAGGGGACACCTCTATCGCGCTGTGATTGGTGCTAGCATCATGCTAAACATGTTAGAATCCTGTTTAATCCTGTTAACAAGTTAAAATGTTAAGATTCTTGAAATATTCTAACCCTAGTTTTGCCACGACAAGCACCACTCACATTTTCTTCTTTGGAATCAGAACATTTAAATTCTGTACAGTTCCCATTCCAAGTTATTTTAGTATTGTATTTTAGTATCACACCAAACCATGAGTTTCGAGCTTGAGAATAAAGTGTTTCCATTTCGCGTAAGATTCACAGCACAATACTCGACTTAGTGCTGCCTGTAAACATCTGATATTTTAAGAAACAGCTGCACAACAATGTTTTTCATAGAACAAATTACAATAGGTTACAATAGTTTTTTTCAAAGACTAAAGTAAAAGAATGAGGATAAAAACTCTGTCAGATAGAACAAACTGACACATGTAGTGACATGAGATATATATATATATGCCATGTACTTATATATGAATTATAGGATATGTTTTATGAACTGATATATATGTATAAAGAGTCACTATTGAAAAGGGAGCTTTCCTGAAGCGTGTCAAGTATTCGTCTGAAGTACAATGGAGATGGTGAATCACTCGATGTTTCTCCTGTAAGTTTTCATTGTTTGGAAGTTTACTGTCTTCTCATGGAGTTGCTGTTGAGTGTTAGTGAGTCAGGTGCTCTTACAGTGATGTATGCTGTAATTCATAACACTCAAACACAAACTTTTCACATGCTTTTCATCTGTCAGTGAATGTGGTTAACAAGCAGGTGAAGATGGTTTGAGGTCTCGGTGAATGTGAGATGAGAGTCTGTGCTAGATCCTCACTGGTGCTTCATTATAGTGTCATTGCACTTATTAAAACCAATTGTGTTTACGGTATTTGAATTATGCTTTGTTATGGACAGCTGAGGAGTAGAACTTAAGAAATTACACACAGCCCTGACCTTAAATATCAGGGCTGAAGACATAGAAAAACCTGTTTTTATTTGTTCTTCACTGTTCTGTCTGTTTTCTGCTCTTCTCACAGCACCCCCTACTGTGCGTATTGTGCACTCAGGCCATGCGTGTAATGTGGAGGAGGAACGCTACTCAGAGAGAGTGTACACCATCCGTGAGGGCGAGACCCTTGAGCTCACCTGCCTGGTAACCGGACACCCACGACCACAGGTGAGTGCTGTTATCCTGACCGATCCAGACCGATCACAGCCCAGACATACACGTTACATCCACAGCGATAGAGCTTTCATCTCAACAGATGATGATGTCTCTTCAGTGGGGTTTAGGACACATTAAACTGACTGATATCCCATGACCTTCTTTAGAGATACAAATCAAAATATTCTCTTACTGAAACTTATCAGTAACCACAAACCAAAATTTGGTTCCAAAATAGATGTTACAGTGACAGTTCAATTTAGACTAAACGTACCATTCTGACATTTTTGCAATGTAGGGTTAGAGCAATGACAGGCCCCACAGTTTATTTAGCTTCTTTAGTTTGACCTCCTGAGGTGAACTGTGACCAGCCCATTCTGAAGGTTAAGATCCTCCTTTTTCTGACTGTTTGTTGAGAAAAGACTTTGTATGCTGATGGAAAGTGTCATGTCATGTTTTCAGGGGTCAGACTTTTGGTCAGTCATCATGTGTTGCTAAAGTTAAGCTGTGAATAGAAGTAAAATTCTGAGAGCTTCACCTCCATCCATGATCTAATCACACCATTCTCTTCAGTTAAGACTTTTGGGAAAATGATGGCATCAGACATATTTATTAATGGCTTAATTTAGTCCAGCTCGCTAAACTCGTTCAGTCTGTCCTTCTTTCATCCAAAGACACCGGCAAGCCACCAAAAACAAACGATTGTGTGCTATAATCCATTTTTGTGCTATGGGTTTGCTCCTCACAATTAATATGGTCGCACAACCAACAGTATAAACACCACTAACCCAGAATAAATCCATTTGCAGGGTGTAAATCAGGTAAAAGGCTGTTTTTGGCTTAGCTGACAAATAAGACTCTTAGATAATTGATGACTGATGATGTTGTGTTCAGGTGTTTAAGATTCAAGGGTAGGACATGCAGAATAAACACAAACAAGACAGATATTCTTCTATATATCAGTGCTCTTTTAAGTAACTCTTTTCAGCAGAAACTACCTTTGTCAGAATTGCTGATTTTGCTGGATATGAGAACAGAAGTAAGAGCTTCTGTAAAGTTGTTTCTACAGTTGGGAACTTGCATTATAATTACAGTAACTCCAACGTGATGTGATTGTAGCCAGGGGCCCATTTTGGTTATTTCTCTCAGCTTAATGTGTTAAAACAGATTTCTCTTGCTCAAACATGTATTTATGTTTTTCAGCAGTGAAAGCAGAAAAGACCTCTTCTAGCCTCGACCGTGCTCAGTTCCTGGGTTGGATAAATTCAATGAGGTTTGTTGGTATGTTGGGGATTGACTCTGCCCATTTAGCCTTATTAATATTTAATTCCCCTTTGATCAATATACAACCCATTAATTTGTTCACTCCTGCCCAGTATATTCACACAGCAGCTATTGATTCCAATATTTCAATTGAAAAGTGAAGCCCCTTGAATTACTGGGACATTCTGATGCGATTTATCTTGCATGCGTGACAAGCTGCTTCTCTGCACTTAAATCATATTTGAAAATGAGTGTGTGAGATCAAAGATTCCTCGTGTCTCCTTTGAAATCCAATCATTAAGATATCTGCTCGGGTCCAGCTGTAGGGACGCGTAGTGTCTGTCACTGCAGATCTGGAAACAGGATTCCAACCTGCAGGAGATTGTCAGAGTGGAACGTGAGAAGTTTTCACTAGAGTGGAGACAGTAATGAGCTGTGCAGCTTGGTAACTGTTTTTACTGTAAGTCTGAGCACTAGTTCAGTATAAAGTTTCTCTTGGCTGTGTGAAGGGCTGTGGGCGCTGATGTTGTAGTTCACCTGCAATGTGTTAGTCTAGTGCAGCCAGACTTTTGATTTTGAAGTTTCTCACTGAGGGTTTATCAGATTATATATTAATAATATACCATTCATTTCAGGTCATTTCAGTTTTTAATTCGTTTTTTTGTTGTTGTCCTGAAAAAAAAATTGATTGTTGCAACAAGATAAATTTGTCTGAGTAGCAAACATATGTAAGACATGAAGAATGAGTCTTGAATTAAGGGTATTTTTCTTGAATAAACTGTGGGTGGCCGTTGAGAATGTTTGATATATGACTTGTGCAACATCATGAAGTCCAAATTACTTTAGAAAAGTATGGTATTAATAACCCAGAATCATGTTTATAATCCTCTCTCATCTGTCTGATTGTGTCACCAGTCCAAATATTCATCCTTCTGAATAGATGATGTAATTTACCCAGAACTCTTTGTGTTATGACATCAGAGAACATGGCTCGGAAGTCATTTGTGTCCTAAATGGGCCACGGTTAGCAGTTTCAACAGTGTTCAATTTAGTCTTTAATGTCTTTGGGTATGCACATGGTTTATGTTACTCATAATCCCTCTGGGCACTGCCCTCAGATAGAGCCCATGGATCTTATTTAATCAGCTCAGGCCTTTAACAGCAGTGTGTCACTGAACACACACACACACACACACACACACACACACACACACAAACAACTACAATCTGTGTTCAAGATGGTGTGTCTCACAACAAGACATAGATTGATGATAGTTCATTATACTAGTCTTTATTTAGCAGCTATGTTTTTGATTGAAGTAGTTTTTATTCAGCTTCAGTCTGTGTGATTGAGGAGCACAGGGACACAGTGGCACCAGCTTATTCACAGATGTCCTTTACTTTAATATATCACATGTGGGCTGTTCAGAAACCAGTACAAAACTACATTATGGCATAGTTTCTGCTGCACGTCACCATATTTGTATGAAAGAGTTGATGTCTGTGTAAAATGTTTCAAATCAGTTTCATATGAAATTACATTATAGTTTCAGATACTGTCTCAGAAAGCCGCTACTTAAAAAAGTGTACAGTGTAAACAGTAAGACAGCTCACTTGTTCCTTTTTGTTTGTTTGTTTATCTGTCTGTGTTGAAGGACACAGTGTATCACCTCAGTGGTATTCTGGGTAAACTTGCTTCTCACTTGTTTTAATAATGGGGCTGGGTGGCCCATTAAATGTAAATGTAAAATACCACTTGGAGTCTTTATAAGAGATGCTTTCTGGTTCTCATGACATATTCTTATGTAGTGATTTCACATACCAGACCTTACCATCCACTCTCTGTTAATGATACACACACACGTATCATCACTAGAATAACATTTATGGCATGGGAGAGTCCAGTTCAGTACATCAGCTGTGTGTGATTTTACTGTTTTATCTGTTAGGCATGAGCTGGATGCTAAAGCTGTGCATGTCAAGTAGCTGTCAGAGAACGCAGGGCTGTATCGTTAGGATGAAATATTGGTGTACAAAACTGATTAGTTGTAACTGAAATAATTAATGTAACTGAATACATTTTTTAAAGATTAACCTTCCAGCAGATGAGGGTTGTTCAGTCAAATTCAACAACATTTGTGATGAAAAACACTGATGTTGGCGTGTGTTTCAGAAGTCTAAGGTGACATGCATATGATAAAGACTTCTTCAGACTAACAAGATTTAATTTGTATAATACAGTCGGGTGATTTATAGAGAACAACTACTGTATATACGCAAAATAGTCAATGACTTATCTTGCATTTTAATGTATTTCTTGCTGTGGAGTCAAAACATTTGGATAGTTTAGTGATTTAGTGTAGATCAAGCATCACTAGCACTGTTGCTAGCATTCAGACCTATTAAACTTTGGTGCATGATTCGTCAACATTTAAAATCTACCTTTCTCACGCCCTGCTGTTTTCTCAGCATGTCCTAAGACTTGAAACATCATCTACCATTAGAAACTGTTACATTTCTGTTAAATTTTGCTTGCAGATTCGATGGACCAAGACAGCAGGCAGCGTGTCAGACAGGTTCCAGGATTCCAGCGTCTTCAACGAAACTCTTCACATAGTGAAGATCCAGAGACATCAGGGCGGACGATATTACTGCAAGGCAGAGAATGGTCTGGGTTCACCTGCCATTAAATCCATTAGAGTGGATGTCTACTGTAAGTCTCCAAACATTTCTGCTTTTAATTTAATTCTCACTAGGGGCTGTTTGCATTATTACTGCACAGCTGTGAGTTCTGATGTGCTGTCTTTACATCAGATGAATAAATGCTTTAATTGCTCACAGGACAATGGGATTTCTCAGAAGTTGCTATTTTATAGCTCAGCATATCATTAAGTCTTTAAGTCTATGTTGAGATCTCTGACTGAAGTGTCTTGGCAGAAATATGGAGACAGCAAAAGTCTCTTTTGGCTCTCAGTTTAATTTCATTGATGTTTGAATGTGGCTGTTTTCTCCTCATTCTCGGCTGTTGTTTTGCTCCGTCTGGCCTTGCTGTACCTGCAGTGTATGTTTTTTATTAGCTGTGTTGAGTTTCTCTGGAGAAAGAAAGTCATCACGTGATTTCTCACGATGCTTTGCCCAGTCGGCTTTCCAATCTTTGTGGTGTCTTCTAGCAGTTCTCTGCAGATAATGAGAATGAAATGGTTCACGCATGTGATACGGTCTGATCTCAGGTCTGTGTTTGCCTCTGCAGGTTTCTGTAAGCATTTTAATTGTCACTCTTCCATTAAACCACCTTCTGATCGAGTCATGTTATATTATAGACTGATGTTTGGAATACTTTTCTTATTTCAGCGTTTTAACATTGTTTGTGGTAATCTTGTTCCTAACACAAACCTTGACAGAAACCACATTTTATAAAAACAGACCCTGTTTAATTCTAAGAAATTATTGCATAAATTCATCTGTTCAAATTTTTCTAAAGAATATAATGTTTGTTTTAATCATCTTTTCTTACCATGCACTTATGGCATTGCTTTTAGATTAAGACAGAATATGGGAAACGGTTCATGTTTGTAATTGTCTTACAGAACACAAGAATACAGAGTTTGATGGCACATGATGTTCTCAACATGGTGACAGCTGAATCCACAACAGCATCAGATTACAAACATTTGTGTGGTGAGACAGGACAGTAAACTAGTGTAGAACCAGTGTAAAAATCCAGTGGCGGTTTTAGACCACAGTACCAGGGGAGCCACTTGTGCTTTTAGGGGACACACACGTTAAGTGAGGGAGGTCCATTCTTGATTCAAAATTTAGGGAGGCCATAGGGTGGGCCAAGTTCATTGACACGCTGCTTTTAAATCTTTTTAATCATTATTCTGTGTTCTCTATGAGTGCATCAGAGTTCAGAGAGGAGAAAACTCTCCTGCTTCACACATCTCAGGTGAAGATGCTCATGGTGCGTCTGAACGGCATGCCAGGCATGTTAGCGTGTCAGAACGCTCTTCTGCAGCACAGGCACACATACAATGTTCTTTGGTACAGAGTTACAGTGCTGAGAGCTGCTAGTAATCAGGACAGAGTGATGATTCTGGTGATCAGATACTGTCAGACTTCTCCATAAAAGGCTAAAGCATGGAACACAGATCTTATGGTAGTCAGAATCCTTCTTGTGGGTTAAGTGTTGCATTGTGGGTATTTAAACTCTAGTGGGGTCTGAGTACAATCACCCAAGCACATCATGTGAAAGACTTCTGCTGAATGCTTTGTATAAAAATGTTAAATGTGTGTATCTGTTATAAAATGGATAAATTGGTTAATTTGTTAGGGTTAGGGTCTGTTAATTTTAGCATCACATTCTGTGCCGATGTGTCTTTTGGGAGTAGGATGACAGGGATGTTGACCAGCAGGGGTCTATAGTAGGTAGGTTACCCCCCCCCCCCCCACCTCCCTTTAAAAACTAACAATGTTTCTTTGTTTTACAAACATTGAAATGTATGGATCTTATATATGGTATCATTTGTTATATGGCTGTTTACAACTGGTCGTATGTCATGAAACAGGAAACTGGTACTGGAAGCAGCCAGGAGAATAATGTGTAAATTGTTGCACTGTTAAAATATAATGAATTTCAAACAAAGATCCTCCCACATCATCAACCTCTCTACTGCAACATGCAGTGCAATTACCCACCATGCAGTGCAGGAGCTGCACTTGACTGATTTGTGTGCTTATATTCTCCAGCTGCAAGCGAAAAACTTGTTTCATCAAGCATAGCAGCCGTGAGCACAAGCACTTTACAGCGGCTGCGTTGACCAGCAACCGGCAAAGTTGCTGAATTATCAAACTGCTTATTTAGGTTGGCAGCTCCCTGCTATCTGTGTTCACAGCATACTTAGGTGCACAACAAATCCTGTATTATCACTGAAGTCACAGAATCACACCAAATCACAGCATGACAGTGTGTGACTTTAATAAGCATGCTTAGGGTTCTTTCTTCATCTATTGAATGAATAATTATGCTGTGCGTCTGTATCTCTGTAGAGAGTGAAATCAGCCACACGGCTGTAATCTTTACAGTCATTATGCAGGAAAACGCGTCACACACATCAGTCTGTCACATCTGGATGTTTCAGGGCCAGAATTAATTTACCCGACTGCTAGGGTGGCTGCGGTAGTGTCCTGAGCAGAGCCCAAAATCTCTACAATATTCAGGATGTGATTTGGGTGCAATTCGTTTTGCCAGGCACAAAATGCAAAGTTTGATTGTTTAAAAATATAACAGAACTAAGAATTGAAAATTGCTTTTCAAATTGAAAAGTCTAAACAGCACTACTACATACAGGGGCTCCAATCAACCCCCCACGACAAGAGGAACCAAGCAAAGATCCCAGATAAGTTTGACTTCACCCTGAGTGGCAGTAATGAATCAGTGTATTTATTTAGAGCCCCACTAAATTGCTTTCTTCTGTGCGTGTTGCATCTTCGTAAAGGTAATTGCTTCTGCCTGCGTAGCTATAATGGATCCAGGATGAAGTATTGAGCTCCTCTAGATTTTGATTAAGGGCCTGTGGGGCAGAACATGTCTTAATGAAAGTGAGGAATCAGTATTCAGTGTGGCCGCCTGCACTCTCTGATTAAGTCTAGATCTCGGCTGGATCTGGGGAAGTAGAAGAGCTAAAATTAAACGTTCTATATTTTCTCTGGAAATCTTAATGGTATAAATAGAGGATGTTATTAGCATCATTATGAGCTGGGTAGTGAGGAGAAGGTCAGCACTAATCAGTTCTGATTTGGCTCCAGAATATCACCCATTCTGGTCAACTGCCTCTTTTTAACAGCATTCACCATGACAGAGTTCACAATGACCCTGCAGATCCCAGTCAGTAACATACGACAGGCCATTGGATCTCTCTTTTCAGTATTATCAGTGTGAAATAAATTTTAGGCTGAAATTGCATCAAATTTGCAATTAAAGTGCAGGCTTAAAGTGTCACACTGGAGAAAATCCTGTAAATCTGTCCGATCCAGCACTTTAGCAAACCAGAGCGATCATGCTTCAGGCGTACCACAGGAAAGAGACGTCTTCATATCTTAATTGTTTCTCTTAGACAGAGGTGAGATTCAGCAATCTCACTGTATGTCCGCAGCTCAAACATTTCTGTCCTTTAAGGAATGACATCTGAGATAATGTTGATACAATGTAACATCCATTTATCACCCTTACATCTCCTGAGCTATGAAAGAGCAACTTCTGAACTGTAAAATCATTGAAAACACTTGTTGATCCCTCTGAGGGGAATAAAGGCTAAATGTTATTCCAAGGGCTGATGGGGACAATACAAGCATTGGTGAAGGATATTGGTGGTCCATGCTGAAGGTCAGAAGGTGTGAGTTTTGTTCTCCTTGCATGAGACATCATCCTACCAGGTCATTGATCAGGAACATCAATATGTCTTTCAGAGGAATATTTCTGTAGAATAGATCTGACAGGACCTGAAACGTTTTTTTGTCATGATTTGGTTCTCAGTTGTGTGTCTTTCCTTTCTGCAGGCAGTTTGCTCAGCTGTACGTTTGTGATTTGTGTAGCTGTAGTGTGTAGCAGTTTGCAGCAGACACACACAGACACTGGCTCTGCTGTTTTCTGTAAACAGTCATGAAGTGAAGAGTTGTTTTATTTCTCTGATCTCAGATCTGGACGATCCTGTGGTGACAGTTCATCAGAGTATAGGTGAAGCTAAAGAACAGTTTTACTATGAGAGAACCGTGTTTCTGCGCTGTGTGGCCAACTCCAACCCTCCGGTGCGCTACAGCTGGCACAGGGGACGAGATGTTCTCTCTCAGGGCTCTGATAAAGGTGTAGAGATCTATGAGCCCTTCTTCACCCAGGTAACAGTGCAACCCTTTCTAAAAAGTGCTTTTCCACACACGGTACCATGGTTATACTGTGTTTTTTGAAATACTACAATGAGTACCTCAGTATGTTAATCATACACTACCATTATATTGTTATCTGACAAAGGGAATATTCTAGTTATAATATTAATGACATAATATTACACTATTTGTGTTCTGTGTAGCATAACTACCTGAACTGAATGAATTCAGTTCAATTTGAGGCACAGAACAGCAAATCATTTAAGTAAGGATTGTAACTGCAGCGTACGCATGCAGATACACACGCAGATACGCAGATGCAGACACCCTCAGACACACACACACACGTCAAGCATGTTTGAAGCATTTCTGCATTAGTTGTGTCACTAAATATCAACTTAGCATTTCACACACTTCAGGCAGCAAGGAGAGCAGGAGACACGCTGTCCGTCCACATGTGTCTCAGACAATAGTGTTTTCTACACATGTACAGATGCCTCTTTCCGCCTCTTTTCTCAGTCTTGTAATAAATTAATAAAAACTGGATTCCCATCAGGAGACTGACAGCCATAAACAGCAAACAGCATAACATGTTTGAGCTCAGGCAGAGATGTGTGGTTTAGACATCTTCTCTGTGTTCTGTGGCATCTGTCTGTCAGACATTTTTAATTTCACATGCTCGTCACTCGTCACAGCTTGTGAACCTCTTCAGTCCAGATCTTTAAAATAAACTTTAAAAAATTAAAGTGTTACAATTCCGATCTGTAATTCAATTGATTGTGAAGGGTGGAAGAAATGTTTTGAAAGCTGATTTAAATTTTTTCTCTTTTTAATTTTATGTTGACCAGCAGCATCTTAAAAATAAATAACCATTGTTAGACTCAACATTTTTTTGTTTGTGTTGTAGGAAGAGAAACGTGGAGAAGTTTGTCCTCTGGTATTTCCCTCACTATGAGAATGAAAGCCCTCACAATCATGTCATTTTTTCTCAGAGTCTTTTTTACAGTCTTTATTTCTCCACGAACTCGGGTCTGATGGAGTCGTTCCATGACAGCACCGCTGTGAAGCAGCTCTTGATTTCTGAAGTGTTAAATAATTGCTTCCCTCTTGAGAAATTGGGTTGGCAGTTTCATGCAGGTCTTTATGCAGCCATGTTAAACTTTACAACACAAACACAGATCGCTGCTGTGATATTAATAATATTTCTCAAACTGTTACAAAGTAAAAGTTCTCAAACTGAATCTATATAGATTATAGATGCAGTGGCTCAAACATCCTGCAGTATAACTGCGTGTGGATATTGAAGCACACATTTGCACACTGCCCTCTGCCTTTTGCTCTGAGCTGCAGGGGGAAACAAAGATCCTGAAGTTGAAGAACTTGAGGCCCAAGGACTACGCCAACTACAGCTGCATCGCCTCCATCAGGAACGTGTGCGGCATCGCTGACCGTAGAGTCGTCTTCAGACTGACCAACAAAACAGGTAAAGTGTGCAGTATATGATCAGAGCACCCAGCATCAGACTGTATACCACAATCCAATGTGCAGCCCTTCACCTTATTTTTCTAGTGTGACATATAAACAGGAAGTAATGTCATCTGGGAATGTTGTCCGGGCCCTCTGATGAAAAGGGCCCCTCAGGTCCTCTATAGTGTAGTCTAGTCATACAGTGCAGGAGAGAAAGAGCCCACACAAATAATCTGGGAACAGGAAATCTATAAATCATGACAAAAGACAAGAACTTTCAAAGATAAACAAAATCTGCAGAGTGAGTCATAAGTCCCCATTTCCTATCTACAGCTTCTCCCTCCATCAAGCTGCTGGTGGAGGACCCAATTGTGGTGAACCCAGATCAGACTGTATCGCTGGTGTGCATCACCACAGGTGGAGAACCTACACCAGCTCTCACCTGGAGCATCAGCTCAGGCGCTCTGCCAGAGAAGAGCGTGGTGAAAGACGGCACGCTAACCCTGCCAGCCATCTCCTCAGAGGACGCCGGCCTCTACAGCTGTGTGGCCAGTAATAATGTGGGCAACCCAGCCAAAAAATCCACCACTATCATCGTTCGAGGTAAAAGACATAAGTGACATTCTGTTCATGGCATTTCCAGATAAAATGTAGTGTTGTTGTAGAGTCATGTTCCATTTTTATTTTAATATTTGTATTTGCTCTAAAATGGCTCTAAGGGATTTTGTCAAGTGGATAGAGGATAATTTCAGCTGTCAATCAAGGAGTCTCAGTCTAAGGCCCGCCCCCAGGTTCTCATTACAGGGACAAAGTCTATTCTTCCGCTTACAGTAAAATTGTTTTTCCAGTTGTACTTTACAGTTTAATCAATTTAAACATTTGCCTTGTGGCATTATTTTTTATTAAGATCTCACATCTGTAATATAGTGTAATAATATAATGATTATGCTTTAGTTATTAAATTAACTAAATTCAGTTAACAAATACTGTCATGAATGTGCTTAGTATATGTGTATATGTATATGTATCATAAGGTCCAAAAAGGTTCTTCATTTTGAAAATGCAAAACATAAATTCATATAGAATATGACACAGTTTTATTTACCCAAAGGCTCAGTTATAAAAAAGTCATTTATGCTAGTCTTTAACCTGCTCACATCTGTTCCAACATTCCGTTTGAAGTGAAGGTTTATGTGGAACCTCCCGCTAGTTAGGCTAAGAATGCCAAGCAGTTGGTGTTTGTCCCCTAATGAGTCTGTCCGCTAATCAGTGTGTGTGCAGTTTGTGTGCATTTGCATGTGTTTATGTTAGTTTGTCACACTAGTCCTTGAAAATCCCTTGTATGGCTGCACTGCCAGCAGGCACGACTGTGTTCGGTCCGATAGCGCCTCAGCAGATGGAGGTATTCTCTGCTTGCTTCCCAATAGCCTGGAATGATATTTAGTTTGGTCTGTTCCTCCAATATCCCAGCATACTCTTGGCATGCCAACAGCCCTCCATCATGATCCTTGCTTTGGATTATAGGATCCCGTCTATCCTCCAAATGCAGGTCAATTTTCAACGCTCTGTTTCTTCCGCTGCAGCCAAACAGTTTTTAACACCTCCTGGAGGTTTTTAGGTAGCTTCTCTTTTGCTCTCTGTATGTCTCCAACAGACCACAGGTGTTTCTGACAGGCGTCCATCACACTGTAGTTAAGATGTGGCTTTTCCTCTCAGCCATGTGCTGCCACATACAGCTGGAATAAAGCCACACTGGACAGCTTTACTCAGCCATACTCACACTTCAAATGTATCTTGAATGATTTCACTGTAAGACTGTGAATGATGCTACACCATCTCCATGATATGAGTCTCTGCACCACTGTTTTAAATAATCTTTAATATTTACTGTAAAATATACAAAAAATATGGCCACTACAAAAAATATGACCACTACAAACTGTCAGAGTTTTCAGGTTCAGTCTAAGTCCAGAAATTCACATTTACATTTAAGGCAGATGACTTATAGTACATTTCGGGTGTATATTTCATCAGCACATGTGCTCCCCTGGGAATCGAACCCTCTACCAACTGAACTACAGGAGCACTACAGAAATTCATCTAGTCTCAAGCTGACAGCTGAATGGTCCACAGTGATAATCATTGAACAGAGCAAAAAAAAATATATATATAATAGTATATAATTAATATCAGTTGTATTGTTAACGTCACTTGTATTGTTAACGTCAGTTGTATTGTTAACTTCACTTGTATTGTTAACGTCAGTTGAATTGTTAACGTCAGTTGTAGTGTTAACGTCAGTTGTATTGTTAACGTCACTTGTATTTTAACATCACTTGTATTTTAACATCACTTGTATTGTTAACATCACTTGTATTGTTAACGTCAGTTGTATTGTTAACATCACTTGTATTTTAACATCACTTGTATTGTTCACATCACTTGTATTGTTCACATCACTTGTATTGTTAACGTCACTTGTATTGTTAACGTCACTTGTATTGTTAACGTCACTTGTATTTTAACGTCACTTGTATTTTAACATCACTTGTATTTTAACATCACTTGTATTTTAACGTCACTTGTATTGTTAACGTCACTTGTATTTTAACATCACTTGTATTTTAACATCACTTGTATTGTTAACATCACTTGTATTGTTAACATCAGTTGTATTGTTAACGTCAGTTGTATTTTAACATCACTTGTATTTTAACATCAGTTGTATTGTTAACGTCACTTGTATTTTAATGTCACTTGTATTGTTAACGTCACTTGTATTGTTAACGTCACTTGTATTTTAACATCAGTTGTATTATAACATCACTTGTAGTTTAACGTCACTTGTATTGTTAACATCAGTTGTATTATAACATCACTTGTAGTTTAACGTCACTTGTATTTTAACGTCACTTGTATTGTTAACGTCACTTGTATTGTTAACGTCACTTGTATTGTTAACGTCACTTGTATTTTAACGTCACTTGTATTTTAACGTCACTTGTATTTTAACGTCACTTGTATTTTAACGTCACTTGTATTTTAACGTCAGTTGTATTGTTAACGTCACTTGTATTTTAACATCACTTGTATTTTAACGTCACTTGTATTGTTAACGTCACTTGTATTGTTAACGTCACTTGTATTTTAACGTCACTTGTATTTTAACGTCACTTGTATTGTTAACGTCACTTGTATTGTTAACATCACTTGTATTGTTAACGTCAGTTGTATTGTTAACGTCAGTTGTATTGTTAACGTCACTTGTATTTTAACGTCACTTGTATTTTAACGTCACTTGTATTTTAACGTCACTTGTATTTTAACATCACTTGTATTGTTAACATCACTTGTATTGTTAACGTCACTTGTATTGTTAACGTCACTTGTATTTTAACATCACTTGTATTTTAACATCACTTGTATTTTAACATCACTTGTATTGTTAACGTCAGTTGTATTGTTAACGTCACTTGTATTGTTAACGTCAGTTGTATTGTTAACGTCACTTGTATTTTAACATCACTTGTATTTTAACATCACTTGTATTTTAACATCACTTGTATTTTAACGTCACTTGTATTTTAACGTCAGTTGTATTGTTAACGTCAGTTGTATTGTTAACGTCACTTGTATTTTAACATCACTTGTATTTTAACATCACTTGTATTGTTAACGTCAGTTGTATTGTTAACGTCACTTGTATTTTAACGTCACTTGTATTTTAACGTCACTTGTATTTTAACGTCACTTGTATTGTTAACGTCAGTTGTATTGTTAACGTCAGTTGTATTGTTAACGTCACTTGTATTTTAACATCACTTGTATTTTAACATCACTTGTATTGTTAACATCAGTTGTATTGTTAACGTCACTTGTATTTTAACGTCACTTGTATTTTAACGTCACTTGTATTTTAACATCACTTGTATTGTTAACATCACTTGTATTGTTAACGTCAGTTGTATTGTTAACGTCAGTTGTATTGTTAACGTCACTTGTATTTTAACGTCACTTGTATTTTAACGTCACTTGTATTTTAACATCACTTGTATTGTTAACGTCAGTTGTATTGTTAACGTCACTTGTATTGTTAACGTCAGTTGTATTGTTAACGTCACTTGTATTTTAACTTCACTTGTATTTTAACATCACTTGTATTGTTAACATCAGTTGTATTGTTAACGTCACTTGTATTTTAACGTCACTTGTATTTTAACATCACTTGTATTTTAACATCACTTGTATTGTTAACGTCAGTTGTATTGTTAACGTCACTTGTATTTTAACATCACTTGTATTTTAACATCAGTTGTATTTTAACATCACTTGTATTGTTAACATCACTTGTATATTCATCTGTTTCTGAAAGGTATTGCTGAAATTATTTTCTTTTGTAAACAGATTGTTATATTTATATATTAGATATTATATATTAGAGTTCATGAGCTTTATATTTATTTTCTAAAAGTACCAGCTAAACCATTGTAAAAAATAGCCAATATGTGGCTGCTCATCAGTTGCTGTTGCTTCACATGTTAACAGTGTAAAAGAGTCTAGCCCACTGATAACAATGCACTGTAGAAGAGCACTAGTTTATGTTATTGTTCAGTCTGTATCATTACAATTTGCAGGGCAAGTGTGTTGGCATGTTTAAAACATGCATTACATATTACATGCAGCAGGAGGTGAAGCTGATTTGCGACAACATAACAGGATCTCATAAATCTGACACCATGAATTTCTCTGCTCTGCACATTCAATTTCCTGTATTTAAATCTGACAGGGGCTTTTGTTTCTGATTTCCTGATTTTTTTTTCTTATTGTCTTCCTCATTTCAGCTGATAATGTCAGAGAGGGAAGATAAAGGGTTTCAGGCTGACTGCTGTTTTGTTTGCCAGATAAAACTCACAGTCACAGCATTTAAACATCATAAACAGTCTTAAATAAGATGATTTGAGATGCTTTCTGAAACTATGGTGCTGAAATCACCACAGAAACAAAAGTGTATATGTGAGTGAATCCTGAGGCACATTGGATGTGTGGAGACTGTATGGATGGAGAATGAATTATTTGCCTTTTCACAGGATGGATGTGTCATACCTCGTAGCTTTATGTGATTCTGTTTTGGAGGTCTTTCTTTCAGCAGAGAATTATTGTGGTGTCATTGGTTGTATTTCCACCACAGGGTCTTATGTTTGTGCACCGTTTGTTTACATTTATTTTAAACAAAGCAAAAGCATTTTAATACCTGGACAGACACAACGTTGTCGCATTGATCTGAGAAGTCACATCAGTTTTATTGTCACCTTTAGTTAGCTGTCAGTTTATGATGTTGAAACCTAACACAAGGTCATTTTTAACATGATACAGTTTAAAATTATACAGTTTCTGTTAAATTAATTACATTATATACATGTTCTGAAGAAAAATATCAGTGATTCTTGCCTACATACATTTTACTGCCACCATACATATAAATGATATTGACAGTCCTCCATGATAAGGGTATTGTGGATAATCAGTGTTGCTATGTGGTTTCTAGGGTGTTTCTGGGCATTATGCAATAGCTAGAGTATTGTAAGCGGTAGTTATGGTGTTGCTATATGGTCGCTAGGGTTCTTTAGTTGTAAAATGTGTCAGACAACAAATGTTTTACCATTACAGTTCTGAGATTTGTTGCTATCATTGCATGTTTATTTTTGACTTGTTTACTGTGTTTGTGTTTTTGTGGTTCCAGCGTTGAAAAAAGGTCGTTTCTGGATCACTCCAGACCCATACCACAATGACGACAACATTCAGATCGGGCGCGAGGTGAAGATCTCCTGCCAGGTGGAGGCCATGCCCCCTGAGGAGCTTGTGTTCAGCTGGCTGAAGAACGGCCGGGCTTTGAGAAGCTCAGAGCGTATGGTCATCACCCAGACTGACCCTGACATCTCACCTGGAACCACCAACCTGGACATCATTGACCTGAAGTTCACCGACTTTGGCACCTACACCTGTGTGGCATCCCTGCGAGGAGGCGGGATTCCAGAGATCAGCATCGATGTAAACATCTCCTCTACCACTGGTGAGCCTCACACACATCACAGATTCCCACCACATGACTAGCAGAGATTTCACATGGATGAACTGCAACATCTAGGAAATGTGTGTGCTCCCTAGGTGAAAACAGATGACATCACACATGTGTTCCCTACATCACTGAACACAGATGACATCACACATGTGCTCCTTACATCACTGAACACAGATGACATCACGTGTTCTCATGACATCACAGAACACAGATGACATCACACATGTGCTCACAACATTACAGCAGACAGTTGACAGCACGCGTGTGCTCACAACATCACAGAACACAGATGACATCACACATGTGGCATTTAGCAGGTTAAAGGTGCACTTAATGTTTAAAAGCTTGATTTCCACAAATTAGTTTAAGTCCACTCACTTGAGATAAAGACTCAGAGATTTTAGTTTCTTAAGGTTTTTTGAGGTCTCAGAGGCAGAAGGCCAAAGTTCATCCTTTGGTGTATATCAATAATAATAAAGATAAAGAAATAAACATTTCTTTAACTAATCTATCATTATGTGCTTTAATTAATGCTGTATTAATCTATATTAAATTTTACTATGAAGGACAAAAATCAGATCCATCCTGCTGCTTTGTGTCATCTGTCATTAACATTCCATCATCAGACAGATTGATACAAAAGCCGAAGAATCCCCAAACACTGGGACATCCAGTAACTGTAGATCGGTGTCTTCATGCGCTTTACTCTGCTAATTTGAGAAAACTATTGAATGGGGATTGCTCGAATTACTGAAGTCAGAGATTGATGGTTTATTTTGGGCAGGCTGGCAGTGAAGCGTTAGTTCAGGGTTTATAAACTGACCCTTCAGATGAACGTCACCTGAGATATTTGAGGAAGAATATTATGCTTTTAACAGCTTACTGCAGAAATCATGTTTTTTTCCACACCAAGTACCAGCAGAGACACTTAACTTTATTTCCCACATTAATTAAAACATTATTTACACTATTTTTGTGCTTGGGGCCAAGAACAACGTATTTTCTATAAAATGTGATCACTCTTATTGTTTTTCCCAAAGCATCCAATAAAAGTGTAAACATCATGTAATGCAGATTGACTTTAACAAAATCTTTGCTTTGTTTGAATCATGTGGTCAAAAAACAATGATGTCATTCCCATAATGATGATGTCAGAGTGTGAGAAGACACACCATTTCCTGATACTGAGATGTGAGCTGAATTCATTATAGTTCATCTTCATTAATGGTCATATGTTTCTCTGCTTGCAGTCGACTGCAGTTTCACAATCACAGTTTGAACTGCTTTCCTGTATTACTAGACGATGCAGCAGTGAGTCTGATAGTCCCGCATCAGTCACACATAATGTCTCAATGCAAAACATCCTAATAGTGCTGCCCGTGAGCTGCTCTCTTGATTTGCTGTTTGGGCTGCTGCTGTGTTTCTAAAGGACCAGTTAGAACTGTTAATAAAAGCATTTAGAGGAGATGATGCAGTGTGTTTGCCAGGAATTCATGCTGTGGAAATGTTTAGACTGAAAATCTGCCCAGAACATTTACCATTAGAGTTCAGCCCAAACTGTTTCACCAGCAGGAGACACTCGGTGGACTTGCGGGTGATGATTAGGTTTGCAAAGGTAAACAAAGTGTTTACAAAGGTAAAGTGGAGAAGGTTAGAGAGTTTCCTATACAAGCAGCACTAATATCTCCTCACTAGTCGCTGGATTCTGGGTGTTTGCCTCCATTCTCAGTCAGTCAATCTGCTCACTGGCTTTAATCAAGCTGTATGAGGGCTGAAGCTTCTATTAATCTTTGTGTTAGTCGTTACATTTAAATGCAATGTGATAATGAGACCGGCAAGAGCAGTCAAGATAACGCCGCGTGCACGCCCTCCATCACCCTCACGCTTCGTCCTTCAGAGTGACTCTTGGACTTATCAGAGCTCCACATCCACATTGTTACTCCTCTCTGCTGAGTGGACCTTTAAATGGGAAAAACCTGCCAGCAGAGGCACGATGATCAGCCACTGGAGACTCAATTAGGTTTCAGATATCAGAAGACTTCTGTGCTGCTTCACATGCACAGGCCATTAGTGAATATTTGAACTAGCTCTGTTGAAGATCATATGAATCTTTGTTCTGCTTGGAGGAGTTGCAATGACAGCTGATAACAGTTGTGTCAGTGGTGAAACATCTGCAGTAGATGAAGACTGACTGACTCACAGCTGGACTGTCTGGGGTTTTATTAGAGATTCACCTTTGACTGGATTGTGCATCACAATTACCCAGAATTACCTGCAGCTTTACCTGTTAATTTAACAGCCGAAAACATGCACAGATATCAGTCACTCACTCTGTGTTGGTCTGATTCAAATGTGAATTATTAAATGGTCTGAGCCATTACTGGGTCTTTGGACATTATAATAATGGGTTATGATTCATTCACCTCAAGCTAAAAATAACTCAGAATATTCCTGTGATGTCTGTATATTTACTGTGAAGATTTAGTATAAACTCATTCCAAGATGAGCTTTTTGTATTTCGCATGTCTCACTGCATGTCGATCACTGATTCAGATGATCCTGAATGAACCTGTTTTTAAACATGCTGCTCATATTTCACTCATAATCAAAGAAATATGAGTTTGATTTGTGTGACAGTGTAACAGAGTGAAAACTGAATGTGTTACAGTAATGAGATTTACAGCAGAAGTCAAGGAGACATCTGTGCATCATCAGGTCTTATCTCTATAGTGGAGACATTTCTGTGCCTATAAAAGATCATTTGAATGCATTTATTTATCTGAATGTATTTATTGTAATGATGCACTTCTCTTGTTGTGTGCGTTTAATCTTGTGCAGTGCACTGTATACTTATGGAGAATGTTGATGACATTTTCACAGTGACTTTATTTAAGTATAATTTCTTATTCTTCAAACTTGGGGTGAAACGTGAAATGTTTTTATGAAATTTACTTGTTTATTCACAAATATGTAAATATAAACACAGAATGTCAAGACAGAGGCAAACAGACACAGAGTGACATTGATGGTCTGACATGTTGCCATGGTGATGCCCATGTGATGTCACTGCTCTTGTCTGGAAAGACTGTGGCACTTCTGTGTGTCGGCCGTGTCACACACTTCAGCTCTGAGTTCAGGCCGTGCAGATGAATGCGATGTGAGCTCTTTTATCGCCACATGCTTTTAAAGTACTGACAGTTAAATGCTTTTTAAATCCAGTGTTTTGAAGGCATAGAAATGATTGTATAAAAGGCACTAAGTAGATGATTAAATGTAAAATCTTCAAACTGTTTTCCTGTACAACAGCAGTTCTTGGAAGAGACCTTCAGGTTTCAGCTTCAGATATCATGTTCTCCAGCTCCGGCCTGACTGAAGTTTCAGGTTTATATAATTTCATCATGTGTAAGTTCCTCAGCTGAGACAGTGGCCAGTTGCTAGTCAGTGTATTAGCTGAACTTTGTGATGTGTGTGGCATCCTGAACTATAGTGTTAGATAATCTTGATGAGTGTCTGTTCTCAGGTTTATATCAGCCAGAACCAGCTTCAGAATCAGCAGACATTATTCTCATGTTTTAGATGTAAAACTTCTAATCTCGTCACACAAAGGGTCAGCGGGAAACAGTCTCTGCAGAGCGTCCCTGTACCTCAGACATCCAGTGGTGAATTTCATTATAATAATAGTAGCAGCTCTCTATTATGACGCATTGGCAGGCTGTTTACAGCAGAGACAGCTGGTGGCTAATGCATCAATGTTTGTAGCAGGTTTCACACGTTTCATTACAGTAACAGCTATTCATTAGAGCATGTTTCTGTACTGGATAATGTGAATAAATAGCATGTATTATTAATACACGTGCTGCTGCTAAACAAGCCTGGGAGTCCAGTGTTTCAAACCAACACTGGAGTTTGTGTTTGTGAGAAGAGTCTTATTGTAAAGTGTGTGTGAGGACGAGCACTGTCATGTTGAATGATGCAGAACCTTTGATCTGAAAGAGTGTTTGATATGACATTTACTGTAGTTATGTGTTTCTGTAATATACTATTATGATTTTATGTTGATACAGTCACAGGATAGTAAAAAACAGTAAAGCAGGAAGTCAAGACCCAGTTGTGAATATCCATTTCAACTTTTTAAAACCTGATCTTTTATTCACTGTACTGAAATACTGTACATATCTAACCCCATGACAGAATCTACAGGCCCATCAGAAGAAAGGATGTTCAAATCTGAAGCTTCAGTTTCAGCCTGTAGTCTGAATCAGATTTAGTCTTTATAGGTTTCAGATGACTTGTTTGTTTTGCTGTTTAATTCTGTGCTCATATAAGTTTTAATGACAGCACATCTGCACACAGACTCGCATGCGTCTATAGACCAGTGTGTGCGGCCCCGTTCTCTGCCTTTCTAGAGCCCCATATCAGTCCCTCCTCTGTTCTTCTCTTTCTTAGTTCCTCCAAACCTCAGTGTGCCGCGCGGTAAGTCTCCAATGGTGGTGCGGGAGGGTGACACTGTGGAGTTGGAGTGCCTTGTTTCAGGAAAACCCAAGCCCATCATCCTGTGGTCCCGGGCTGATAAGGAGGTGCCGATGCCAGATGGCAGCATGCAAATGGAGAGTTACGATGGAGTGCTGCGGGTTGTGAACGTGTCACGTGAGATGACAGGATCCTACCGCTGTCAGACCAGCCAATACAACGGCTTCAATGTGAAACCTCGAGAGGCCATCGTGGAGCTTATAGTGCAGTGTAAGTGTTTATCAGCCTGTGTGCGCATCAGTGTGTGTGGTGTGTGTTAGTGTATGGGTCTGAAAGCATTTCAGATGTTCTGCTGAAGTTTGTTGTGTGACAGCCATCAGATATGGGTTGGATCCAACTGGTTGTCCAGTGACCAACTAGGTAATTCGTGATTTTGGCTAGTATGTTTATTTTTGTTATTGGTTTAGTTAAGCCTCTGTGTTGCTGTGCTGCAAAAAATCAGAACGTAAATATGGCATCTCTGGTGACTGCTCTATAAACTGTGTGTTTGAAATAGTCTGGCACAACTCTGAAGATCTCTTCCATTATTCTATGAAAATTACAGGTCACACAAGGTCTTTCTGTTTTCTCAGAATATCAGTCAGTGTTTGGTGAAGCAGACAGACTACATCTTCTTTCTGAAGATGAGCTGGTAACTCAGGAGTTCCTCAGAGCTCCACTTTAGACGTCATTATTTCATTCTGCTGCTGAGTTGCAGAAGAATGGCTCTTCAGAGACATTCAGAGATCTTCAGAGATGTTCCCTGTTTCAGAGATGACAATAACAGCTGTAGACCGGGAGATTAGCAGAGAGACGCAGCTTTTATTTTATTCCTTTAGTTCATTCCTATTGAAACTTCATTCGGCATGTTAAAAAAACATTTGCCACCTAATTAGCAGCCGGTCATTCATTGAGGTTACATTGATGTTGTTTGTTCATTCACACACAGATTTTTTGAAAATATTTGAAATCCAGTGCAATCTTCAGGAAAAAGGAACAGTGTATATGATGTGTAGGTGTGTGATGTGTAGGTGTGTGTGATGTAAAGGTGTGTGTGTGTTTGTGAGAGGTGTGTCTTTATTTTTTATTGTGTTTATGGTGTGAAATATCACACTGAGCTCTTAAGTGTCTCCTGTGAGCCATTAAGGAGGGAGTGTAAACACAAACAAAATGGCTGTTTTGAGTCATATCAGAGACGTTATGGTTCAGGGCTGTATATTCCCCATCCTGTCCTGGCAGATTTTCTGCTCAGAATGCACCTGTCTTATTTACATGATCTGCCAACGTGGCTATGTATGCAGTTTCTAGAGTGTTTTTACTGTTTTATGATATATTATTTTGCAGTTTCTAGTGTGTTTTTACTGTTTTATGATATATTATTTTGCAGTTTCTAGAGTGTTTTTACTGTTTTATGATATACTGCATTGCGGTTTCTAGAGTGTTTTTAGTGTTTTATGATATACTGTTTTGCGGTTTCTAGAGTGTTTTTAGTGTTTTATGATATACTGCTTTGCGGTTTCTAGAGTGTTTTTAGTGTTTTATGATATACTGCTTTGCGTTAATGTTTTTACTGTTTTATGATATATGTGTTTCTGAGTGTTTTTACTGTTTTATGATATACTGCTTTGCTGTTTCTAGAGTGTTTTTAGTGTTTTATGATATATTGCTATGAGTTTCTAGAGTGTTTTTACTGTTTTATGATATATTATTTTGCAGTTTCTAGAGTGTTTTTACTGTTTTATGATATATTATTTTGCAGTTTCTAGAGTGTTTTTACTGTTTTATGATATATTATTTTGCAGTTTCTAGAGTGCTTTTACTGTTTTATGATATATTATTTTGCAGTTTCTAGAGTGTTTTTAGTGTTTTATGATATACTGCTTTGCGGTTTCTAGAGTGTTTTTACTGTTTTATGATATACTGCTTTGCGGTTTCTAGAGTGTTTTTAGTGTTTTATGATATACTGCTTTGCGGTTTCTAGAGTGTTTTTACTGTTTTATGATATACTGCTTTGCTGTTTCTACAGTGTTTTTAGTGTTTTATGATATATTGCTATGCAGTTTTTAGAGTGTTTTTACTGTTTTATGATATATTATTTTGCAGTTTCTAGAGTTTTTTGTAGTGTTTTATGATATACTGCATTGCGGTTTCTAGAGTGTTTTTAGTGTTTTATGATATACTGTTTTGCGGTTTCTAGAGTGTTTTTAGTGTTTTATGATATACTGTTTTGCGGTTTCTAGAGTGTTTTTAGTGTTTTATGATATACTGCTTTGCGGTTTCTAGAGTGTTTTTACTGTTTTATGATATACTGCTTTGCTGTTTCTAGAGTGTTTTTAGTGTTTTATGATATATTGCTATGCAGTTTTTAGAGTGTTTTTACTGTTTTATGATATACTGCTTTGCGGTTTCTAGAGTGTTTTGTAGTGTTTTATGATATACTGCTTTGCGGTTTCTAGAGTGTTTTTAGTGTTTTATGATATACTGCTTTGCGGTTTCTAGAGTGTTTTTAGTGTTTTATGATATACTGCTTTGCTGTTTCTAGAGTGTTTTTAGTGTTTTATGATATATTATTTTGCAGTTTCTAGAGTGTTTTTAGTGTTTTATGATATACTGCTTTGCGGTTTCTAGAGTGTTTTTAGTGTTTTATGATATACTGCTTTGCGGTTTCTAGAGTGTTTTTACTGTTTTATGATATACTGCTTTGCGGTTTCTAGAGTGTTTTTACTGTTTTATGATATACTGCTTTGCTGTTTCTAGAGTGTTTTTAGTGTTTTATGATATATTGCTATGCAGTTTTTAGAGTGTTTTTACTGTTTTATGATATATTATTTTGCAGTTTCTAGAGTTTTTTGTAGTGTTTTATGATATACTGATTTGCAGTTTCTAGAGTGTTTTTAGTGTTTTATGATATACTGTTTTGCGGTTTCTAGAGTGTTTTGTAGTGTTTTATGACATACTGCTTTGCGGTTTCTAGAGTGATTTGTAGTGTTTTATGATATACTGCTTTGCGGTTTCTAGAGTGTTTTTACTGTTTTATGATATATTATTTTGCACTTTCTAGAGTTTTTTGTAGTGTTTTATGATATACTGATTTGCGGTTTCTAGAGTGTTTTTAGTGTTTATGATATACTGTTTTGCGGTTTCTAGAGTGTTTTGTAGTGTTTTATGACATACTGCTTTGCGGTTTCTAGAGTGTTTTGTAGTGTTTTATGATATACTGCTTTGCGGTTTCTAGAGTGTTTTTACTGTTTTATGATATATTATTTTGCAGTTTCTAGAGTGTTTTTACTGTTTTATGATATATTAATTTGCAGTTTCTAGAGTGCTTTTACTGTTTTATGATATATTATTTTGCCGTTTCTAGAGTGTTTTTAGTGTTTTATGATATATTGCTATGCAGTTTTTAGAGTGTTTTTACTGTTTTATGATATACTGCTTTGCGGTTTCTAGAGTGTTTTTACTGTTTTATGATATACTGCTTTGCTGTTTCTAGAGTGTTTTTAGTGTTTTATGATATATTGCTATGCAGTTTTTAGAGTGTTTTTACTGTTTTATCATATACTGCTTTTTTTTGTAGTTTTTATGATATACTGGTTTCTAAGTTTTTTAGTGTTTTATGATATACTGTTTGTTTTAGATGTTTTAGTTTTTATGATATACAGCTTTGTTTTCTAGAGTGTTTTTAGTGTTTTATGATATATTATTTTGCAGTTTCTAGAGTGTTTTTAGTGTTTTATGATATACTGCTTTGCGGTTTCTAGAGTTTTTTACTGTTTTATGATATATTATTTTGCAGTTTTAGAGTGTTTTTACTGTTTTATGATATATTAATTTGCAGTTTCTAGAGTGTTTTACTGTTTTATGATATATTATTTTGCGTTTCTAGAGTGTTTTTAGTGTTTTATGATATACTGCTTTGCGGTTTCTAGAGTGTTTTTAGTGTTTTATGATATACTGCTTTGCGGTTTCTAGAGTGTTTTTAGTGTTTTATGATATACTGCTTTGCTGTTTCTAGAGTGTTTTTAGTGTTTTATGATATATTATTTTGCAGTTTCTAGAGTGTTTTTAGTGTTTTATGATATATGCTTTGTCTAAGTGTTTTTAGTGTTTTAGATATACTGCTTTTCTGTTTTATTTTTATGATATATTATTTGCAGTTTCTAGAGTGTTTTTAGTGTTTTATGATATACTGCTTTGCGGTTTCTAGAGTGTTTTTAGTGTTTTATGATATACTGCTTTGGGTTTCTAGAGTGTTTTTACTGTTTTATGATATACTGCTTTGCGGTTTCTAGAGTGTTTTTACTGTTTTATGATATACTGCTTTGCTGTTTCTAGAGTGTTTTTAGTGTTTTATGATATATTGCTATGCAGTTTTTAGAGTGTTTTTACTGTTTTATGATATATTATTTTGCAGTTTCTAGAGTTTTTTGTAGTGTTTTATGATATACTGATTTGCGGTTTCTAGAGTGTTTTTAGTGTTTTATGATATACTGTTTTGCGGTTTCTAGAGTGTTTTGTAGTGTTTTATGACATACTGCTTTGCGGTTTCTAGAGTGATTTGTAGTGTTTTATGATATACTGCTTTGCGGTTTCTAGAGTGTTTTTACTGTTTTATGATATATTATTTTGCACTTTCTAGAGTTTTTTGTAGTGTTTTATGATATACTGATTTGCGGTTTCTAGAGTGTTTTTAGTGTTTATGATATACTGTTTTGCGGTTTCTAGAGTGTTTTGTAGTGTTTTATGACATACTGCTTTGCGGTTTCTAGAGTGTTTTGTAGTGTTTTATGATATACTGCTTTGCGGTTTCTAGAGTGTTTTTACTGTTTTATGATATATTATTTTGCAGTTTCTAGAGTGTTTTTACTGTTTTATGATATATTAATTTGCAGTTTCTAGAGTGCTTTTACTGTTTTATGATATATTATTTTGCCGTTTCTAGAGTGTTTTTAGTGTTTTATGATATATTGCTATGCAGTTTTTAGAGTGTTTTTACTGTTTTATGATATACTGCTTTGCGGTTTCTAGAGTGTTTTTACTGTTTTATGATATACTGCTTTGCTGTTTCTAGAGTGTTTTTAGTGTTTTATGATATATTGCTATGCAGTTTTTAGAGTGTTTTTACTGTTTTATCATATACTGCTTTGCGGTTTCTAGAGTGTTTTGTAGTGTTTTATGATATACTGCTTTGCTGTTTCTAGAGTGTTTTTAGTGTTTTATGATATACTGCTTTGCGGTTTCTAGAGTGTTTTTAGTGTTTTATGATATACTGCTTTGCTGTTTCTAGAGTGTTTTTAGTGTTTTATGATATATTATTTTGCAGTTTCTAGAGTGTTTTTAGTGTTTTATGATATACTGCTTTGCGGTTTCTAGAGTGTTTTTAGTGTTTTATGATATACTGCTTTAGTTTCTAGAGTGTTTTTACTGTTTTATGATATACTGCTTTGCGGTTTCTAGAGTGTTTTTACTGTTTTATGATATACTGCTTTGCTGTTTCTAGAGTGTTTTTAGTGTTTTATGATATATTGCTATGCAGTTTTTAGAGTGTTTTTACTGTTTTATGATATATTATTTTGCAGTTTCTAGAGTTTTTTGTAGTGTTTTATGATATACTGATTTTTTTAGTGTTTTATGATATACTGTTTGCGGTTTCTAGAGTGTTTTTAGTGTTTTATGATATACTGTTTTGCGTTTCTAGAGTGTTTTTTATAGTGTTTTGTTTTTAGTGTTTTATGATATACTGCTTTGCGGTTTCTAGAGTGTTTTTAGTGTTTTATGATATACTGCTTTGCGGTTTCTAGAGTGTTTTATGTGGGATATTTAGAGAAATGAACAAACACTTTTTAAGTGTTACATAATGTAAAGCTGTTGCTTATGAATAATTGAGGTTATTCTGCTCCAAAACCCATCACTTTATCACCCCAGAGGTCAGTGTGGATTATCTGTCTAGCACACGTTTACTCAGTAGTGAGAGTAAAGCTAGTCTTAGTCAACACCACAGGGGAGTAAATGTCTCTCTCTCTGCGCAGACCCGCCTGTGGTGGAGCCTGTTTGGCAGGAGGTTCGTCAGGGTTTGGGACGTTCGGTAGCAATGAACTGTCGTGTTTTGCGGGCGCATCCGTCACGTGTGCTGCGCTACGAATGGAGGCTGGGCTCCCGTCTGCTGCACGCAGGACATTTTGACTCACAAGACGAGACTGAATATACTGTCCACAGCCTCATGCGAGAGGGCTATGGCGAGTACGCCTGTGACATCATCAATGAGGCGGGGCCAGGACGCTGTACCTTCCTGGTCACAGGTAAGACAGTTTTGTTTTAATGTTTCTTGTATCCAGCAGTAGTTGAGTAAATCTGTTCATACAGACACACTGTGCATGATCCAGTTTCACTTAAAATCAAGCTAAATTTCTTTTAAAGTGATAGTTTACTAATTATGACATTTTTACTCTTGTTTTAAATCCACTGAAAGCTTCTCCATATTTTTGGGTGGGAACAGGAGACAAAAGGTATAAGAAACATTAGATCAACACAATGAATTTTTTCTGTTAAAGTGAGAATATAATGGCATATATTGTCAGGAGCTAGAGAAACAAACCGAGTCGCAGACAGCGTTTAACAGAAAAATCTCTCTTTATTAAAAAAAAACAACACAAAAACCCGTGAGGGGGCAAAACGAAAACAAAACACAGGCTTGAAACTAAAACTCAAAACACTCTCAAAAAACAATGCAAAAACATGACAGAACAAAGACTAATAAACTTGACAAAAACAAAGAAACAATTACAAAAATGCATGTAGCAGAATCCAACAATACCAAAAAACCCTACAAGAACCACGAAACAATGAGCCAAGATACAAGATGAATCTACACAAGACAGAAAACACGAGGGCATTAAATAACACAGACAAACGAGGAACAGGTGCGAGAAATGAGCGCAGACGAGACAAGAGAACAAGGGGGCGGGGCCAAGACAAAAGATGTAAACAAAACAGAGACCATGTGCTTCACACAAGACAAGACCCAGAGCATGAGTTCAGATCCAGACTCCAAGAAACAAGAACCAGGACTAGAAGAAGTCAGGATCTAAACAACACGCTCTGACACTAAACACAGAGCATGAGTTCAGATCCAGACTCCAAGAAACAAGAACCAAGACTAGAAGAAGTCAGGATCCAAACAGCACGCTCTGACACTAAACACAGAGCAGTTCAGATCCAGACTCCAAGAAACAAGAACCAAGACTAGAAGAAGTCAGGATCCAAACAGCACGCTCTGACACTAAACACAGAGCATGAGTTCAGATCCAGACTCCAAGAAACAAGAACCAAGACTAGAAGAAGTCAGGATCTAAACAACACGCTCTGACACTAAACACAGAGCATGAGTTCAGATCCAGACTCCAAGAAACAAGAACCAAGACTAGAAGAAGTCAGGATCCAAACAGCACGCTCTGACACTAAACACAGAGCATGAGTTCAAATCCAGACTCCAAGAAACAAGAACCAAGACTAGAAGAAGTCAGGATCTAAACAACACGCTCTGACACTAAACACAGAGCATGAGTTCAGATCCAGACTCCAAGAAACAAGAACCAAGACTAGAAGGAGTCAGGATCCAAACAGCACGCTCTGACACTAAACACGGGGCATGTCAGGATCCTGGAAAGATAATCTAGAAACTCAGAAACAGGAAGCCAGGACCCTGACATATATAAATATATAAATGAATATACATTTATAATATATTATTATTTATTATATAAATTATATAAATGAATGTAATTATAAAATATTTATATATAATTTATATAAATAAGTGTCACATAATATAGTTATCATATAATATAAATAAGTGTTAGTCTTCAGGAGACATGACATGACTTTTGTGTGAATTATTGCTGTGGATCTCTCAGGGCATCTGATTGATGATGATGTGGACTGATGTCTTGAATTTGTGTCTTCAAACTGTTTTAACTCTTTTGGGGATGTCTGAAGGAGACTGGGAGACTCTGGGTCCATTGATCTTTCCCCCTGAAACCCAACATGCTGTTTACCCTCTGGTGGATTTGGGTTTTGGCAGGTTCTGTAGATAGATCTCTTCCCAGTGATTGTTATAGCAGTCCAGGGCTCACTGAGCTCTCCAGCCTCCAGCTATCTGCTTACTGCTCACAGTCTGATGTGCCAGTCGTTCAGAAATCATCACTTCCTTGACACACTGCCATTTCTGACATCTGGTCACAGGGGCTTGTGCCAAAGTCAGTGGGGTCTCTGTCCTCCAGCAAGCAGCAGTCGTCCAGTGTCTGATTAGCCTTGAAATCTGGCCTGGGTTCTGCAGCTCGATCCAAAACAATTTACATTTTACCTTAAATGTACAGATGCTGCTTCAATAGTTTAGATTTTGTCTTTAGACACAAATGTAATACACTGGTGATAAAAGATAAAAGATCTTATGATTTACAAATTAGATCCACAGCAACAGGTCATGAAAATATTCCTATTAATTTATTATTAATAATAAATATTAATATAAATAATATAATTAATTCCTATTAATGAGTCCTACACTGTAAAAAAACTTTGCTGCCTTAAATTTTTAAGTTTAATCAATTTGGTTGCACAGGTCATTTCAACTTTTTGTAATCTTAACTGGTGTGGAGTTGAGGTAACTTCTAAGAAATAGTTGGAAAATTGCTTAACCTATTTTTAATACCAGTCAGGATTTAAAATATTAGGTTGAAATGATTTGCATAGCCAAGTTGATTAAAGTTAAAAATTTAAGGCAGCAAAGTTTTTTTTAACCATATCAGAGGGCAGAGCAGACACACTCAGATTCCAGACAGTGCTGGTTTATGAGCCGTCTGTCCAACACTAGTGTGACTGCAACCAAAGATACCAGATATACCTTTAGAAGCAGACGAATGGATGCGTAGCTAGACAGATCGATGGATTTTATTAATATTTCCTAAAGTTTTCTCAGTTTACTACTTACAGTCTTCAGAACAGTGTCAGAATTTGCTTTTGTCAGAATCCATATGTGGTTTAGTTGAGAATTACACAAAAAATCAGTTATTGAGCCAGTCAGGTCAGGTAAGTGTATTATTATAAAGTTATTATTATAAGTTTTTCTGTTGGAGTGAGTTTAATTTAACACTATAGTAGTTTCCATTTTAAGGTGAATTACTCATAATTAGAAACATCCACTGACAAATGGCCATACTGAGTTTATGGAACAATACATCAGCAGAGCTCTGAGAGAACCTGTGATCATACCCCATCCACCTGAGACCAGTGTCACTCACTCTGTCCTTCAAAAGATTCACCTTCACTCACTCACTCACTCACTCACTCACTCACTCTGTCCTTCAAAAGATTCACCTTCACTCACTCACTCATTCACTCACTCTGTCCTTCAAAAGATTCACCTTCACTTACTCACTCATTCACTCACTCTGTCCTTCAAAAGATTCACCTTCACTCACTCACTCACTCACTCTGTCCTTCAAAAGATTTACCTTCACTCACTCACTCACTCACTCACTCACTCTCTCCTTTAAAATATTCACCTTCACTCACTCACTCACTCACTCACTCACCTCACTCTCTCCTTTAAAAAATTCACCTTCACTCATTCACTCTGTCTTTTAAAAGATTCACCTTCACTCTCTCTCTCCTTTAAAAGATTCACCTTCACTCACTCTGTCCTTTAAAAGATTCACCTTCACTCACTCTGCCCTTTAAAAGATTCACCTTCACTCAATTACTCTCTCCTATAAAAGATTCACCTTCACTCACTTACTCTCTCCTATAAAAGATTCACCTTCACTCACTCTCTCCTTTAAAAAATTCACCTTCACTCATTCACTCGGTCTTTTAAAAGATTCACCTTCACTCACTCACTCACTCACTCTCTCCTTTAAAAGATTCACCTTCATTCACTCTGTCTTTTAAAAGATTCACCTTCACTCACTCACTCACTCATTCACTCACTCTCTCCTTTAAAAGATTCACCTTCATTCACTCTGTCTTTTAAAAGATTCACCTTCACTCACTCACTCACTCAATCACTCATTCACTCACTCTCTCCTTTAAAAGATTCACCTTCATTCACTCTGTCCTTTAAAAGACTCACCTTCACTCACTCACTCTCTCCTTTAAAAGATTCACCTTCACTCACTCACTCACTCACTCACTCACTCACTCATTCACTCACTCTCTCCTTTAAAAGATTCACCTTCACTCACTCACTCACTCACTCACTCACTCATTCACTCACTCTCTCCTTTAAAAGATTCACCTTCATTCACTCTGTCCTTTAAAAGACTCACCTTCACTCACTCACTCTCTCCTTTAAAAGATTCACCTTCACTCACTCTCTCCTTTAAAAGATTCACCTTCACTCATTCACTCTGTCTTTTAAAAGATTCACCTTCACTCACTCATTCACTCACTCTCTCCTTTAAAAGATTCACCTTCATTCACTCTGTCTTTTAAAAGATTCACCTTCACTCACTCACTCACTCACTCATTCACTCACTCTCTCCTTTAAAAGATTCACCTTCATTCACTCTGTCTTTTAAAAGATTCACCTTCACTCACTCACTCACTCACTCACTCATTCACTCACTCTCTCCTTTAAAAGATTCACCTTCATTCACTCTGTCCTTTAAAAGATTCACCTTCACTCACTCACTCTCTCCTTTAAAAGATTCACCTTCACTCACTCTCTCCTTTAAAAGATTCACCTTCACTCATTCACTCTGTCTTTTAAAAGATTCACCTTTACTCACTCACTCACTCACTCACTCACTCACTTACTCTCTCCTTTAAAAGATTCACCTTCATTCACTCTCTCCTTTAAAAGATTCACCTTCACTCACTTTCTCCTTTAAAAGATTCACCTTCACTCACTCATTCTGTCCTTCAAAAGATTCACCTTCACTCACTCACTCTCTCCTTTAAAGACTCACCTTTACTCACTCATTCTGTCCTTCAAAAGATTCACCTTCACTCACTCTTTCCTTTAAAAGATTCACCTTCACTCACTCACTCATTCACTCACTCTGTCCTTTAAAAGATTAACCTTCACTCACTCTGCCCTTCAAAAGATTCACCTTCACACAGTTTTACTGAGATATCAAGACGAAAGTAATTTAGAAGTCTTGTTTGTGATGGAGAGGCCGACAGATGGATGGAGGGAATAGACTCTTCCTGTAATAATCAGATTTTCTTGCAGCATTATAGAAATGAAAGCAGAAAGTTCTGATTATGACTCTGTCTTGAAAACAGATAGTGAGGGTCAGACAGAGCTTCATCTCCTCACTGCTGCCCTGAGGAACTTCACTTTTACACAACTCCATCTCATGCTGTTCAACATTGTTCACAGCTGCAGTTTTCTCTCAGAGCTTTACTCAACATTGAGCATTGAGACAGTAAATCTGCCGAAACAGTAAATCTGGCCATTCGTCCCATGAGACACTGAAATACTACATCTACAGAGGGTATGAAGATGACAATCAGAACTGAGTTCATTCAGATTGTGTGTGTTTTCAGTGTTGAGGCAGATGTTCTGAGCAGTCGACGTGTGGTTGCTAGGATTTGTGGAGCATGTTAGTATGCAGTTGCTAGGGCATTTTGGATGGTTTCTAGGGTGTCCTGGATAATTAATTACTGGCCTACGTTAAAGTGTGTGCACATGAGGTCGAACAGTTTCATAGAAACACGCTTGCTATAATATAAATACTCACATGAAAGTGAAAGTGTAAAAGTCTTCCTGTACATCTGAGACATTTTCCTTCTTCAGTATTTAAACATTTTTCTTGTTAAAGAACATGTCTTTACTCTTGTAAAATCACTAAGGATGTCAGAATTGATAATGAAATTGCTGTTGACTATTTATAATTATAGATTTTTACCAATTCAATCTGCTCATAGAGACAGTAAACATCCTTAAGAACACACAGCAGGACACTATTTTAGATTTTCAAAAAAGATCATTCTATATGATATATAAGCTTGTTTCCTCATGGGCACGTAAAAATTGCCAACATTTACATAGTAACATATTACTATACTTTTAGGGACATTTGGTCCCTATAATGTAGTGAATACCAGGACCACACACACACACTGCAGCAGGTTTATGGCTGAGAGATGAGCTCAGTGGCCAATGTCAGTACAGTTCCAGCTCAATCTGTAATGTCACTCCCGTGTCTCAGCAGCTGGATTAGAGAGCCAGTCACATACGCTCACACACACAACATGCTTTCACTCAGATGTGTGTTGTAGTTTTCAACATAATTGTTTTAACTTACATTAACTTACATGCCTGAAATGTTTTGATAGACAGGACAGAAGGCAAAGGGCTGCCAGACATTTCTGTGATAAAATGACAGAGTTCTCCCAGGATGTAGAAATACACGCTGCTGGTCATTGTTAACAGACGCATTACTGCAGCTAGTCACAGTGAATCAAGTGTGTCTTAAGAGAGTTTATTTTCTAACAGCCTTTCAGAACAATATCTTCATTGTCTTCTGCTGTTTAAGAGAAATAGTGTTATTTTGATGTTATTGGTAATCAGATATTTATGTTAATATATTTTTCCATCTGTCTCTGCAGGAAAAGCTTACGCGCCTGAGTTTTACTATGACACCTACACTCCACTGTGGCAGAACCGGCCGCGTGTTTATGGCTATAAGCTGCAGTGGACACAGATGAATCCAAACGCTGTGGATCGGATCATGGCATATCGTCTGGGAATACGACAGGTGAGCTGCAGAACACATGAAACCAGATAAACCAAAAGTTTAAATTTTCATTTATTCATTTAGTAGATGCCCTCATCCAGAGTGACTTGCAAAGAGAGAGCTTTTAACGTTTTTGCCCTAAGAACCAACAAGCCTAGTCTACAAAGCAACATTTACAAGTGAGTTTGGGTTAAGACAGTTTGTTTAAATGACATTAAACATTAGGGATAAGTCTGCAGAACGTGTGTTTTAAGTTGGTTTTATTTTTGAAGGTAGATTAGGTGGAGGCTGGCAGCTTATTTCACCAGAGAGGAACAGAATATGTGATCTGTGATCTGGTGCCTCGTTGTGAAGAAACAATCAGGTGTTGCTTGTTTACAGAATGTAGTTGGTGAGAGGGGACGTATATCTGAAGGAGTGAGTTGATGTAGGAGGGTGAAGTTTCGGTGACTGTCCGGAAGGCCAGGCTGAGAGATTTCAATTCAATTTATTCAATTTAAAGATTCAATTTAATGTGATGGCTACAGGTAGCCAGTGGAGTGAGATCAGAAGGGGTTTAATGTGGGCTGTCTTTGGTTCACTGAAGACCAGACATGCTGTTGAATTCTGCCAGGCAGTATGGTGGTAGTCCAGTCTTGATATGATGTGAGCTTGAACTAGGAGCTGTTTTGCGTGTTCAGACAGGAAAGGTCTGTTTTTCCTGATGCCGTAGAGCACATACCTGCATGTCCGAGAGATTGTTGCCGTGTGTGTTGTGAATTTCATCTGGTCATCAAACGCCACTCCAAGGTCATTAGCAGAATGAGTATGTGTTGGAGTTCTTCTTCTCTGTGCAGGAATAAATTATGTCATATTTAGCCTTGTTTTATTGATTTTTGTATGTTCACTAAAACAATAATGTCTGTTTAGGACACAGTCACTAACACATGACCCCAGTGGATTAACTACAGTAACATAAAAAGCACCAATGTTATAATAACCAAAATAAATGATTCGTCTGCCAAGTAATGCACTTCATTTGTCTGACTGTGGGCTGTTTACAGTTGCAAAGCAATGATGAGAACATGCCATCAGAGGTGTGTAAAGACAGGAGAGAAACACTTATGCCTCAGTAAACAAACACTCACAGCTCTGGACTGCAGGAGTCAGAGTGAGGAGAGAGGAGGTTATTTTTAGCAGTCGACTCCTCACTGTCCCCACAATCATCATCATGTTCCCCTCAGTGGCATCTTTGAATTAATACTGAAGTCTCAGAGTTTCACTGCTCATAAGGGAGCTTCTCTGTGTGCCTCACAGAAAATGAAGCTTTAGTTCAAAACCCTCGACTGAAGTGAGATTGACTGTCACACAGGTTACAGTTCTCACAGGTGATTAATCTGTGTTTATTCCCTTTACACAAACCATCTGTATTTTATACAGTGTGTGAGATTTGATTGGTGGTGTCTGATATTTTCTGTGTCCCTGTGTTATATCCAAACAAACTATGTAAAATACAGTTCACTCTATAATGCACATCAAAGCTCTGTTTCTCTTCTTTTTGTATAGGTGACAAAGGTTTACACTGCAATACGTTTATATATGATGGAAAATGGTTTAATTAACTGTGGTAATGCCTAATTTGCATAATCTAATTAAGTTCTATAAGATAACTCTAACCATAGGTTTTACAAAATTCTGATTCGATGAGCCAATGGATGAGTTTTTGTACAGGAGCTGTTCACACACCTGTTGAAATATTTTCATTATTTATTATTTTCTGGTGTGTTTTCATTTCTTCTTGTCCTCCTGTTTGCTCAGTGGATCTGTGAGTCAGTTTACAGTAATATGATGAAAATCACACAGCCTAATCACACAGTCTGATCTGTGTTAGGCCCCAGCACCTTCTTTGAGCAGATCTTGAGATCATCTGTGGAGATGACAAGATGACTGAGAATTCGTTTAGTAGCTGATAGTCTGTGAACATTTAGAAGTAAAGGTCCGTTCACACATGCTGTGATCTGTGATGTCAGAGTAGAAGTCATTTTCAGTGAGATCTGCTGATGTCAGATGATGTTAGTGTCTGTACGGATGTGATGGAGCAGATCTGAAGAAGTTTGAACAGCACAGAAGAGCAGCTGATCAGAGTCTGTATGAGACTAGCTCAACATCACATTGTTTGCACCTGGGACAGTTTTAGTGAAACAGATTAATAAGGTGTTAAAAAGCAGCTCAGAATTACTAGACAATTGTACTGCAGTAGTATTTTGTGAAGTACACCACATCTGGCATTTAACCACGACAAGAGTTCAGATCAGATTCCCGTCAGCTACACAGGAGAGGCACCCAGAGCCGTACTGAATAATGCAGCCATTACAAATAACACATCAGCCCGAGTTCACTGAAGCTGCTCTCAATAACCCAAACTCTCAGTTTCAATTCGAAAACTGATGGCATCTATCACATGTCACCCTGTGCTGGAGAGTTTCTGAAGTTATTAATTCTTTTAAGCTGCGTTAGGGTGTTGATGTGCTGTTTGATGGACAGAAATGCTTCAGGTCTGATCAGGAGAAGCAGGACAGTTTGAAATCAAACTAGTCCAGGTTGTCTTGTCACCCTGACTGCAGTAAAAATGTTGGCAGACGCAGTGACAGGTGTGTTTGTGCTGGACAGCTGTAAGTGATTTTCAGACTGTCATTTCTTTCTTCAGACCGGACAGCAGCGCTGGTGGGAGCAGGAGATTCCTGTGGATGGAAACATTCAGAAGGGAGAATTGCTCACACACAACCTGACGGAGCTCATCAGACCTGAGGCATACGTGGTGCGTCTGACACCCATCACCCGGTTTGGAGAAGGTGACTCCACCCTCAGGACAGTCACATACAGCGGTGAGTCTCCACAACTCCAGATCTTCATTTATAACATTAATCAGTCTGTTATCAAATGTTAATCTTGAACAGTGAAAACAAATAACTGACAGATTCTTTGATATTTGTTTCACTCCTGCTGAAATTTCTATTTCACCAGTGGAGATCCATAATGATGGTTATATGAGACGTACCATTAAAGATTATTAACTAGTGATGGTGTTAGTGCTCAGATCTGTTAACTGAGAACACTTGATCTGATGTAAGGGAGTGTTTCTGTTCAGTGTGTTAGCTGAATTGTTTTCAGAAAGTAATAATTCAACATGTTGCTTAAGATGATCAGAGCAAACAACAGAAAGAAGAACTGTATGATGGAATTCACCTGCAGTCACTGTATCTGCTCTGAGCTGATGAGCACACAGTGTAAATTCTGATAAAAATGCATTAGACAGTCATTTAAACACAGATGTCTTAAAGGTACAGTAACAAACAGCATCTGGGCCGCTTGTACTGACAGCCTTAGGCAGCAACAAAGCGACTGTTTTTCATTTTCCAGGCTATTGGTCACATTTGCGATAACATGAGTGACAATGTTAGTGAACAACTTGCTTTGCTTTACTGTGACCTGAAGTGGTGTTTGGGTCTCATGGATTGACTGTTTCCCCCTGCTGGCTGACACTGTAACTGCACAATTATGGGGAGAACCTTTGTTTACTGACAGTCATACAAAAGTAACTGTGTACTTTGTTTGAATAGAGAGCAGATGTTTCATTATATTATAGTTTTCTCAGTAGTGAAAAAGTAGTTTTTTGAAGCATGAACTGTATTGTTAGCTTTTTGCTTGTCAAGTCACAGTTCAGGATAGTCACAGTTTAGGATACTTAGTGAAGGATTTGCTTTCACTAATATTAGCTTCTGTTGTGTGATCGAACTTATGAATCTTTTCTGTGAAATACATTGAAACATGAAAGTGTGCACAATGTTGTTCAATGTGGTTGACTCTGAATTAACAGAGTCTATATGACCGTGAACTTTGTATTACAGCTAATTAATGTGGCATAACAGTTTTAAAGGGAGGTTTTTCTGACATTCACTACTTTTGTATCACTGTTGGAAGGCATGTATTTTTATTCTTACTTTATTCTGGCTCATGTTTGACATTAAAATGGAGATATCGGCTTATTTTGTCCATGAGAACCTCTCCCCTCTCTCTCTTTCTCTCTCTCTCTCTCTCTCTCTCTCAGCTGATGCAGAAATCCAGCAGTATAACACAAACACAAAAATTCTCATTCTTAAACACAATGCCAGACAGCGAGGAGGGAAAGACAAAACAAAACAAAAGTACCCATCTATTTAAAAAAAAAGATCTGTTTTGTTCTTAAATTGTGAATCAATCTCCGTTAACGCCACCAGCAACAAAACGTCATGATCCCATTCATTTTTAATGGAGAGCTGTCAGCTTCCGTTGACACGAGCAACAGTGACCATAGGTGACAGAATGTAGGTGTGGTGAGCATAGGGGAGTCATGTGACAAAAAGTTGAACTTTATGCAAATGAGCAGTGAATTTCACAAGCGACTACTAATGGGAGTGAAGTCAGTGGAGTGCACATGATTCATCTGCTGTAGTGGGTGTCCGTGGAAAGATGAAGGAAAAGTTGATTTTAGTGGTTAGCAATTTCCTTACACTTGTCTGTGTACATACAGAGATACATTTAAAAATGATGCATAAAAAATGATGCCCTACTGCTGGAACCAGATGGCACCAGCCAGGTGCCGGTGGTACTCAACATGCTGACTCTGAACCTGAGTGGTTTGTGACCTCAGACAGACCGGTGTCTGCGTTTTCACCAAAGATATATAGCTGCAATGGCAAAAAGCAGAAACGCCCACTAGCAACCCAAAGCCACTGGAGACAAGCAGCAAAAAAAATGCTGGCAGTGTGAACGTGCTTTATGGAAATGTTTTTGACTGACAATGTAGGTCATAACAGTAAACAATGTGTTTGTCTGAAAAACAACATGCTGTGTGTGAAGTTTTCATGTCATATGATTTATTTGAGCTGTCACAAATGTTTAGATGAATATGTTTCATATTGCATAACTGTAATACTCACATGTGTCACTGAACACTAGAAAAGTGACAGAACCCAAGACAGTTTCCCTTCAGAAGGACGAATGAACAAGCTTTCCACTGCTGCATCCACTGAAATCTGTGTTTATCTCAAAGATTGTAGCATTCCAGATCAAGTCATGTGATTCTGATTAGAAACCAGCGCTTCCATCAGACACTCACTCATTGTCTCACTGTATTATCACAGTGATTTGCAGCCAATCATCAGTCTCTAAACAGAACTGAGGCGGGACTCCCGGGGTTCACTTTTAAAATGAGTGTGTGAGACAAAGAGAGTGTTGATGTGTGTGTGAAAAAATGTGTGAAAGTGTTTGTGGGTACTGGTGTATGTGGTTTACAAGAACACATGTATAATGACGTGTATAATATGGTAGGCATTTCCTGTGACTCAAAAACCAAATAGCTTAAAAAACATGATAAATGGTGTAATTTTTTATTATATAATGCCAAAATATTACAGTGTACATACAGAAATTTAAAGGTACAGTAGCAAAAACATTCTAATTCTTTTAAAGGATGAAGTGAAATACGACCAATGATAAATGAAAAAGAAAATGCTACAAAAGTATAAAATCTGACCAGTGTTTCACATTCTCATTGGCTGCTGCAGTTAACAATGTTTTTTATCTGTTTCTCATTTCAGCTCCCATTAACCCACACCTGAGTAAGTATTTCAACACCTGTCTGACTGCTTGTCTGTCTGCCCATATTTATGTCTGTCTGTCTGTCTGTCTGTCTGTCTGGCCATCTGTCTATGTGTCCGTCTGTCTGTTTATTTGTCTCTCTCTCTCTGTGTGCCCGTCTGTCTGTCTTTCTCTCAGTCTTTTCTTTCATGTTTATTTGTGTGTTTGTTTGTTGGTGGGGTGGTCTGTGAGAATCTGTGTGCAGTCTTTGCTCTTCCTTTCATTCCTCCATCCTTCTCCCTGGTCTCAGCTTACGCTTGTGAGGATCTCCTAAGCGCGCACTCTTGAAGTGGCTTTAGCTGAGCATCAGAGGTAAAACCTCCATTTAAATTCTCCTGTGAGAAACGAGAGCAGGAGTCCAGAGTCAAGGGCCCTAAATCCCTTGTACCCAAAACACTTCAGATTCTCCTGAAGTGAAGGTCACCATGCTAGTGTTTCAGAAAATCAATGAATATTTATAAACAAACAAACACCTTCTGAATGGAAATGACATCACACTCATCAGATCACACACACATCACTGTGTGAAGTCAGACATGATTGAATGTGTTTGTTAAAGGAATTGTAAAAATAAATTTCTCACCTCCGCTGGTATGACTGACTGACTGTCTTCTGTGGAAGTTAATGTTGCTCGTTCCTGTACAGTTTTGAAGTTTTGGACATTTTATTTTAATTTTTTAAGCATTCATCAGCTTTCAGTGTCACTCTGTGGAAATTTTATGTTGTAGAGCAGAAAGAGAGTTATGAATCTTGACCTATTCCTGTAATTATTATTTCTTTATCATGTAGGGGAATTTCACTGTAGTTTTGAAGAGGAATCCATATGCATGTTTACTCAAGACAATAACGACAACTTTGATTGGACGAGACACAGCGCGGCCACCCGTGACACTAAATACACTCCAAACACGGGTCCCAGCGCAGACCGCAGCGGATCAAAGCAGGGTAGGTAACTCACAGCCGTAAGTCTGACAGTCCAACACTCTATAAAAGACACTATAAATATAGACACTATATTTCATCACACTATAAAAGAATCAGTTTATCTGTACAGAGTTCTTCTGGATGGAAAATTGAGCGACTGAGCAACTCCTAGTCCTCATGTTGATTTTACAACATATCTTAAATTGCATTCATATCCAGCCATGTTCTAATTACTGCTCTGAGCTATTTCATTCGGATGAAATTGGTTTTCAAATGAGATTGTCTGTTCCCAAACTGAGACAAAGCCCCCCCTGCTGTGTGCAGACACGTGCAGACAGAGGCTTTAAATAGTGAGATGGTGGCGCTCGGATACTTTGCAGGGATGAAGAGCTGGTTATCGTGTTCTCTATGGCAAAGCTGCTTGTGTAAATAACACATTCTCTTTAATCATCCTAATGCTGTCCAACTGTCAGCTGTTTCATTATCGTCAAGAGTCCTACAGAGAGTTTAATTACCCATGATCTGATTCAAGAGAGTTTCACACACAATCACTCTATAGAACTATCTGTGTTTCAGACTTCAGGGAATTAACAGTGAATCTCATGAAAACATGAGAACATTTATATTCCACCCCAAAAATAAGAAATAAGAGATTTTACTTTATTTTTTATTACTATATTTATTTTTTTCATTGTGACAATTTATTCATGATTATACTATAAATTTTATTATATTGTTTGGTTAACTATGACTTAAACATGTTTTTTTACTTTATTTTCTGTTTTACTCAGAAATATGTCACTTGATGGGAGAAACTTTTCACATAATATTATTACAGGATTGGATTATTGGTGTTTTGTTTATTTCTGTGATGGCTGTGTGTGATTTAAACACATGATCTCGTATTTTTCTCTTTATATCATTAACAGGTTTCTACATGTACATCGAGACGTCCAGACCTCGTAAGGAGGGCGACACGGCGCGTCTCCTGAGCCCCACGTTCAACGTAGCCCCCAAAAACCCCCACAGCATCAGCAGCCCACCAGAGTACTGCTTCACCTTCTACTATCACATGTATGGAAAGCACATCGGTAAGACCACTGCTGGTGTGCTGCACTCCACACTGCACTTACAGTAGAACACTTCACACTCATGGATACTGTAGGATCATGTGGTCCTGATGAATAAATAAAATAAAGCTGTTTTTATTTTACAATTGTACACCTAGATATTAAAGGTGTTTGTTTGTTCTGTTTTTGGTTTTTTGCTGTTTTGTGTTTTCAGTCCTTTACAGAAATTCAGCATGATAACTGGCTCCATCCACAAACATGTTCCACAGTTATGTCATATAGTTAGATTTATTACCATAATCCTTAACAGCCCTAGTGTGTCTGTGTGTAATCTGTACAGTTCTGAAATCAGAACCGCATCAGTGCTGGAATATCTGAAGAGGCAGATGTTACAGAGAGAAACACACCTTCATCAGCTCTTCTCAGATTACCTGACAGCCACTACAGTTGCATTACCTGTGATGAGCTCAGAGCTGATTATTGAGTTTGTCTTTGGAGTTCATTCTCTTTGAGTTTGTTAAGCAGTTTAAACCCCTGAGCTCACAGCAAACACAGTAAGAGGTGAGCGATCAGTTAGCCATGAGGAAGATGCTGGTAGAGCTCTTCATCATCAGCTTCTGTGCAGATCTCTGACAGAACACTGTGTTCATTTGTAAATGTTTATGCCCAACGGGCATCTGTGAGGAGTGTAAAAAAAAGACTGTAGCATCCAGGCTTGTGTATCCAGAAGTGCTTATTTGTGTTCTTCTGGGCTCAGACAGGCGACTCCTGCATCTCTGGTAATGTTAACCAATAGGCAACCAATAAACTGCCTTTTAGCCATAGTTTAGGACTTCTGTTGTGGGTAATGCACAATTATAACAGTGTTGTAGAAGATGTTGCAGTAATAAGAGTAAATAATGATAGTTTTGACTATCACATGAGATGTTTTAGAGGATGATCTTGACATTCAGTCTCCACGTTCTGGTCAGAAGCTCCTCAGAGGCGCTGATGATGTTTCAGTCCTTCACAATCCTGTAGACTCACAGTCAGCGCTGACTGTCTTCTAATATGAACGTCCACCATCAGTCGTGTCTGTAGGAGTTATTCTGTTATTCTGTTGAACTGAGGTCAACTAGTAAATTGATGAAGTTCTTCCCACAGGAATTCTGAATGCTTTTGTGAAACAGAAAGGTCAGGCGACATCAGACATGGAGCTGGTGTGGTCTCTGAGCGGGAACCAGGGGGAGCGATGGAGACAGGCCAGAATTACCATTCATCCTGTTTCCTCTTTCCAGGTTGGTGAAACAGGCACACAGCTGCTCTGTCAGTGATACAGTATATAATTATGAATTTAATTCGTATGTATAAAACATGCTGATCGGTCTGTACAGCGTTACATTCATTCTACAATCCATGTTCTAAAGCTGCAGTGACATCACTGCCCAGCCCAATCCAAAGAGAAGATCTACTAACATCAGTGTACAGGTCAGGAGCTAGATCTTCTAACTGACAAATGTCTGCTAACATCTGTGTACAGGTCAGGAGCTAGATCTTCTAACTAATGAAGGTCTGCTAACATCAGTGCACAGGTCAGGAGCTAGATCTTCTAACTGATGAAGATCTGCTAACATCAGTGCACAAGTCAGGAGCTAGATCTTCTAACTGATGAAGGTCTGCTAACATCAGTGCACAGGTCAGGAGCTAGATCTTCTAACTGATGAAGATCTGCTAACATCAGTGCACAAGTCAGGAGCTAGATCTTCTAACTGATGAAGGTCTGCTAACATCAGTGCACAGGTCAGGAGCTAGATCTTCTAACTGATGAAAGTCTGCTAACATCAGTGCACAGGTCAGGAGCTAGATCTTCTAACTGATGAAAGTCTGCTAACATCAGTGCACAGGTCAGGAGCTAGATCTTCTAACTGATGAAAGTCTGCTAACATCAGTGCACAGGTCAGGAGCTAGATCTTCTAACTGATGAAGGTCTGCTATCATCAGTGCACAGGTCAGGAGCTAGATCTTCTAACTGATGACTGGCACTTCAAGAGCTTACTTAACATTTTTGTTTTTAAAGGAACAGTTCAATCATAAATGAAAAGAAATCTCCTCTCATGATCTCATGTTGTATTTGTAAAAATGTAGTGATGTATTTTTGACTATACTGGCTGCAGAAATGTGTTTGGGAGGGGAGGGGTGTTTTCATTTTGTGTGTTTTGACACAGGTGATATTTGAAGGCATCCGTGGTCCAGGGATTGAGGGGGACATTGCCATTGATGATGTCACTCTCAAAGAGGGGGAGTGTCCTGACCCTCCATCCAATCGTATGTATCAAACATGTATCTTCAGGGTAACTGGTCCGTTATTGTGTGTGCACCAGCAAGCACAATTTTGTCCAGGAGAGCAGAGTAATTACACAAACAAACCGCCAGAAAAAATAGAAATGAAGGCAGTAAGGGGCTGGAACTGAGGGCTGATGTTGAGAAATCCAGATCTGTCCAGGGTCTCTGCTGGAACATCCTTTCCTCTCTGGACTGTAAACATGACATTAGGGTGTTTTGATGATTATTATTAGAGTAAAATATTGTAGCCGACAGTATCTGAGTGGAGAGGTTTAGTGTTGATCTCTGTCCTCAGATCTGATCAGTAAACTCACTTCAGTTAGATTCACTGTAAGAGGCTTTATTAAAAAGTAACAGAAAAAACTGACACTGTTTGCATCAGTGTTACTGGTCAGAATTAGTGATTGTTGAAATATTGCCCAGGCATGTCCTGTACTTCACACAGACAAACAGCTCTCTTGTTTTTCAGTTTAAAACGTATAAATCTAGTTATTTAGTGAAATGTAACCTCTCTCTCTCTCTCTCTCTCTCTCTCTCAGCTATCAGAGGTTGTTCTCCACACACAGTCTTCAGTATATGGTCTCTGTGTGTCACATTATTTTTTACCCTCTTCTTTTATCAGAGGTGACGCTCTACATGGTAAAGACTCCAGATGCCTCCTGTAATATTTAACCACCAAAGATTGATGTTTTCAGACTGCTGAGAGTCAAAATACTGGCTTATGCAGTTCAATCATCATCGATCAGTCATAGAGACCTTCTGTATGAAACAACATGCTCTGCTGATTCAGACAGATGATCCCAGATCAGTTTCCTGACAGAGCCCGGCTGAGGGTTTTAACACTGACTTGACAACAGTCAGAAAAGCACAACTTCACCGTTTGGCTGTAAAGCCAACGTGAAAAAAGCAAGTTTCATAAATGAAAAACATCTCACTAATGTTTCCATCATTTTTGTCTTTTGTGATGTTATCGAATTCTTAATTTTACTTCAGTCTCTTTTCTTTCCTGGTGTTTTTGGAACACAAATGACAGACATAAACTTTATTCTGTCGCTTATACCTTCATCAGCTTTTGTTTTCACTTTTATTTGGCTTGGTGCTTAAAAACAAATAAAACTTGTAAAAATGTGTAAAAATATTTTGCTGTATCCCTGACCTCAGTAGCAGTCTGATCTCATGACACTGTGCCCACATTCCCCAGCAGCAGATCCAGAAGAGAACCAGATGGAGATGCTCTTCAGGAGGACATGCAGAACCTTCAGTTGTGTTTCCATCCCCAGCATGAGTTCAGTGTTTATATACAGAAGTGCCTTCAAGTGAAACACCTGTCATCTGTGAGCCACCAAACATCAGTCTTTCTAACAAACATCAGTCTTTCTATAAAACATCATTTTATGCACATTTATATGCCCCTGAAATGCTGGGACATGGAAGACGCCACTGTGATGTGTGAAAGCAGATGGCTGGTATGGACTCAGAGAGCAGAAGGGATGTTTGGACATGTCTGATGGCAGCTGACATCTGCGTATGCCTGCAGTACAAAGTCCATTGCAGAGACATTGAGCCGCAGCGCTCACACACATAGCATGCAAGCTGCCGCATGCAATCCATCCAGACCTTCCTGTAAAGAAAATCAAATGATAATCAATAACAGAAAGCAAACAGACTTTGAAATCAACCCTGAACCCTTAGCTCATAACCTAAAGCTGTGTTCATCCTCATCTGTCATTTATATACAGTTTGTGCATTCTGAGAGAAAAACAGCAAATATTCATAATTATAATACTATTTTATTACTCTATTCAGAATGTTTCAGCTTTTACACACAACTGTATAACTGTGGTGTTGTCTACCTGAACGCTCCAGCAGACACTTTTTAAAAACAGTGTTGTATAAAAACATTTCCGAATTTTGTGTTATGAAAATGTTTTGATGAGATGTGTTGCATTTCTTCTGATTTATGCTGAATTGTTCAAGTTCTTTCTCGTCATCCTCCCTTGTTTTGCTAAAATATCAAAAACAGGCAGAAATGTGCTACAGTAATTTGCTAACTGTACAGCTATAACTGTATATGTAAAGAAACCATTCATTGAGATTTTATATGAAATGTTTTATGTCAGAATCCAAGAAGCACAACATTTAGGATTCAACCATTTAAAAAGCAGTTTTTTAAAAATCATATATGTGGCCATTTCTCTGCAAAGCCAAGAAACTTCATCTTCAAATTCATCTTCAAAAAACTGTCTACACCAGCTGCATCACATGACCTGAGATCTCCTCAGTGGACCAATGAGCTGTGAGTGCTACGCTAAGGTTACATCTACAACATGTTTTGTTAACAATTGCCATTGTGATTAACATTGCAAAATGATTTTGTCCCTAATTGGCTTATTTATGAAATGAGCAAAGTAAATTTCTGGACAAAATCATTCGTAAATTGTTCAGTTACGTAAAATGGTTCAACTAATGATTTTCACAGGAGTTTGTTCTGCTCATGTGTTATGAATGTCAAGATTTCTACTGTAAGTACACGATTAAACACTAAGGATGTAAATGTGAAGGCTAGAGGTCATACACATGGAGAACACAAATACACTCCTTTGTGATCTGTGTAAATAAAAAATAATTTCAGATGAGAAAGCATCTGGATCTCCTGCAGCTGCAGTAACATCAGCTTCCGTCTGTGCTGCTGCAGTTGCTACAGATGCCAGCGTTGTGTCTAATGACAGACGAAAGCCAGTGCTGTGTCTACCGTCCTGCAGCTGCAGACATTAGACACAGCGCTGGCATCCATCTGCACAGTTGCAGTCATTAGACACAGCGCTGGCATCTGTCTGCACAGCTGCAGTCATTAGAGTCTCTTCTGGTGTAGACAGAGTCTGAATGACCCTCATTTACATTAATCACTACAAAACCATGTTGTACCTCAGTAATGGAAACGTGTGATTGTGTGTTGACTGATGACAACTGGTCATAAATTCTGATCATAATATACACTTTCCCTCCAAGAGGCCGAAAAGAAAAACATTTCCCTTTGTAAGTCTTTGTGAAACTGCGGGAGGTCTCAGCTGCAGTGCAGTGAATAATACTGCAGCCCAACCTCCTGAAAACACACTTTCACTGGAGTCGGTCGCATATATGCGCTGTGTATGCAGTGTACTATAGGTCCAGTAGATAACAGTATCAGAATCAGAGCAAAATGATTGACTATCACTATGAGACTTCAAGATGAATCTTCCATTTCAAGTCACATGTGAGTTGTAATCTCAGCGTGACATGAAAAAAATGCAGGTAAAAAGACAATAAATCTGTTGACTGATTCTGAAACTTAAAATCACTTCAGAATATCCACAAAATATCCAGAGTGACCTTTAGCGCAAACACTCTACAAAAATAACATGCAAATTATGTCATGAAGGGCTAATAGGTGTCTTAGCTCACGTGTGTGTGTACACATCCAACACAACAGTGCCACATGAAAATATATGTGCTAAATATTTCCATTTATTATAACTGTTGGTTTATTACAACATATAAATGAAAATGACTGAATATTATTAATACTGTATTACTGTATTTTACTTCTTGTATTAAACATTCAAAATCTGCAGTATTGGGAAGCAGTAATAACTGTTTGATGTTAATAATTGCCCATCAGGTAAAAACAGGTTAAACATTTGAAGCCATTTAAGGACAAATATTGAAACATTTATCAAAAGGCCAACAAACATTAGAAAATGTTTAGTTATATTACGAGCCCTAAAGATATTATAAAACACTGAGAAATTGCAGTTACTGTTAGAAGCAGTTGTATCATGTCTATGGTCTGGAAGATTTCTCACATTTTGGTTTGTTAAGTTGTGGAAATTCATTTAAATGTTTGTGCTGTGTGTGTGTGTGTGTGTGCGTGCGCGTGTAAATTCAAGCCACATACCTGATGTGAACCAGAATCAATGAAGTACCTCGCAGTGTGAACACAAGTACAGTTTAAACAACAAACCACTGCTGTTCTGTTCCAGCATGTTGAATGTGTGTATAAAGTGAGTTTTCACCGTGATTTAGATCAGATAATTTAGATTAGACATTTGTGCGCTTGTGTAAAGTGTGTTGAACCTTCTGACGGTCACATTGAGAGGATCTGTAAGCGTTTCTTCTGGCCTGCAGGATCATGAGTTTTACTCATTCACGTTGATCTCTGCATTGTGTAGTTGAATCAGCAAACGTCTGTATAGCTCAAATCACCAATTCTCATTGAAAATGAAAGACTTCCAGACACTGTGTGTGATTGTAACCAGTGTCTGTGCCTTGTGTGCCCCATTCTCTGTGTACAGTGAGATGAACTCATGAGAGCATGTGATGGCGGATTTTTCTGTCCACATTTAAGCGTACAGTCATTCTGTCCTGATTCCAACTAAATTAAAAGCCAGTAATGCTTCTTTTCACTGTATTTTTTTAATTTATCATCATTTTGTGTCATTTTTGCAACTAATAATGAAAACATAAAGATATTTTATCTGTTTTGACAAAGTGCCTTAAAATATTTTCGCTAAATGAATATTTCTTATTTAATAAATTTTAAATACAGTGACACCAAAAAACCTCTTCACACTTCAAAATAAATGTGTAATAAATGTTTGGCCTGAAAAATAATTCTGTTTCTTTAAGTGACACTTGCTTTGATATGTCTCACAGTTTCAGAAATAACGGCTTTGTGTTAGTCCTGTAACAGTGAACAAATCATTGTATTTAAACTTCTTTCTGCTCTGAACAACTGTAAGATCAAACAGTCTGAAATATACCATGAGTGTCATCCACTGAACACATCTTACAGCTTTTATCAACTGCTCTGAAAGTCAACACAAATATATAGACACACATGTGTGTGTGTGTGTTCTGATTGTGGACTGTGGATCTGTTTTACTGTAGCTGAAACCTGAGAAGAGTGATTGTCCTGATGTGACGAACATATGTCTGATGGAGATTTCAGCCACTCTGATGGTCTGTGATGATGTATTGTTTGGGTTAAACCAGCAGATACAGTGAGACTCTGTCACTCTGAATTTCTAAACTGTAAATGTACGACGTCCCTCATGTGTGTGACACAGTGGGACTCATGATAAAGACTGTGGACAGCAGCAGAGTCTGGATCCTCCAGTGTGGAGTCAGAACAGAATCTGATCTGTCTGATTTTCATCCTCTCACATGCAACAGCAACACTGATTCTCATTTGGAGAGAACAAACACTTTCAGTCTGTGTAGCTGCTCGTGTTGTGATGATATTGAAGAAGCCAGGGTTAGTGAAGGTTTGTTTGGGATGATTCTTCCTGCACTGATGTTGTTGTATTATTGTGTGGTGTGATGTGGTGTCTAGTATTAGAACAGTTATTGTGCTGGGTGTATTTGGTGTATTCAGGTGTATAGATCTATCAAACGTTCTTTATGAAACTCATCTGGTGCAGACAGAAGTTCACATTAGGTCTGATGTCTGTTTAGCCTGACGCTCTTGTGTCTTGTTTCCTGCGAGTCTAATAATAGTTTCTCTAATCATGACCTACTGTACATCTCATTTGCAGTAAGGTTCACAGTATTTCAGTGATCAATAGATTTACTTCCATTTGACCCAAAACTCCAGAACAACAGTTTATATGAAAGCTTTCTGGATCTTCACAGTATTGGCGTCTGAAAACAGTGACCTTTTTGGACCTTCAGCTTCAGCAAATCTAAAAGACCTTTAAACCCTCTAGACCTTCAAACTTCAAAATTTTAAAAACGGGAATATGATGTTGCGAAACATCAATTAAAAAGACAAAAGGCATGAAGTTCAATTGTCTTTCAACAGCATTTGTGACATTAAATTGGTGACCACAGAAAATTATTTGGAGTTTCAGTAAAACGTGCTGGACCCACAGGGTAGCCCAACAAACATTAAAACACACAAGACTGAAACATTATACATGTTCATCATTTCAGTAAAACATGTTTTAAATAAAAGCACAAAACCAACTTCAAAAAATATGATAAAATATAAAAGCTTTTGATCCTGTAAGATCAGTGAGAGACAAAACCACATCTTTGTTCCTCTGGGATGCCAAGATTCCTCACCAGCCATCATAACACAGCTGGTTTTAATCAATATAAATGTAATAAGACACTCAACCATGGCCAAGGACAACTGGCCAGTGTGTGAAACTTTAATAAGTGGCATGAATTAATCAATAAAAGGGCAGGGCAGATGAAGTGGGGTAGGTGTTGGTAAAGAGAGACCGCGGCCACGGTGTCGGCACTACTGAATTAATCATTTTTCCATGATGTTGTGTGGCCATACTGCTGACTGATAAGTTGCCACCGTCAGACCTTTGTGACTGCGGTTCCTCCAGGAGTTTGCAGATTAAATTTTAACAGTGAGGAAACAGACTTCATTAGCATATTTCACACCCACACAGCCTTTTAATTTCTTTTGGGAGAAGCTGTGGATGCTGCAATGTAAATGCTGTGCAATTAAGTGCCACAGTTCCCTAGACCTTTCTTGATGGTGCTCCTCACAGGACGCAATTGTCTAAAATCCGCAGCTAATGAAAATTCATTTGCAGCAGCTGTGTTGTGTTGTTGAGTTTATTCACCAGGAGTTTAATCAGACAGATGAAGCTCCACTGTTTGTGACATAAAAACATCTTTTTACACTGTAAATTCAGTCACATGTAGTAACGTAGGGCACATAGTGTCATTTCTATCATATTCTGTATCACAAAGACACAAAACACATCTCAGTTTTACGTCTCTGGACCTTAGAGTCTTAAATAGAGTCAGTGTGTCCCAAATCGGAAATAATCATCAGCTGAAGAACTATAATACAGAGCTTTTTAAACAGTAATGTCACATGATCACATTATTTGTTTCATTCTGCATGTTTACATCCAGATATCTGCTAGAAAATTTAAGAAATTTAGTTATTTTGCATTTGAAGCAAAATTTTTGAAGTCAAATGCTAATTTTATCAGCTAAGAAGTCACAGTGCCCTGAAAGAAGAACAGACCCATGTGTTATATTTCAAATCTAAGTGATTTCATACACACTCTCTTGCTGCCTGATAAGACTATGAGCTTTCATGACAGTTAAGGATCTACCTTAGAAGGCAGCTGCCCATGTAGGAAGTATATAACAGCTCAGAAGCTTTTAAACAGAGCCAGGGAAAGAGAACAAGAGTTTATAGCTGTATTATATTTACCAAAGTGAGATGAGTTAATGGTGTTAGATAAGAGACGGCTGGTCATCTGTATTCACTGCACGCTGCTGCAATGCAGAAATCCTTCAGCATGTTGGAACTACGTCCTGTGATCCTGGCTGAGGTTAAAATGAAGATTATGCTCTGTTCCAACCCGCCTCTTTCAATGAGTCTTATCTGTTTCACCCTTTTCCACACTCTATAAAGAAAACTCTACAAAAGTTTTTTGTTTTTTATATACAGTTACAGAATCCCAGACTAACTTTAGGTCACATTTGAAATCGGTGCAGTTCAGTCAGGACTGAAAACTGATGTCATTTTGGCCTCACATCTCTAAAAGAAATAAATGTGCAGAGTACACTGCATTAGATACAGTATCCCACAATGCAATGCACTTATCTTGACCTTCTGTGACTGATGAATCAGAATTAATATCAGCTGTAATTTTTAACATTTATGGAGCTCAAAACGGTCGGTTCTCTTCTGTTTATTTTCAGTGCATGTAACATCTTTCACTGTCTGCTGAACATCTCTGGTGCTCCACAGATAAACTGCCAGACAAACTTTCTGCACTGAGTCGAAGCCTGAGGGCCAGTCACAGAGGTTGTGGCACTTCTCTCCAGACCCTCAGGGGAAGTCAACACACACACGTAATGAAATTAATCTTTTCTTACTTCTTCCTTTAGTTCCTGTCCTTGGCTTTCACTTGATGTATTATGCCATCAGTAAGAAATATTTAACAACACAGCAGAGGCCTGTATTACTGAATGCTGCCGCTGTGTGAGGTTAAAGGTCAACTATATCATTATAAAACAGTGATTGTTACAACTATGTGTATATTAACCTCAAAATACATTTGTGTAACACATGTAGATGTTTGAAATTAGTGAAGGTGTCTGCTCCTCTTAAAGAGTGTTAAAATTGAAAAATCTCACTGAGATTATGCATTTGCAAGATCCAATTAAACTAAAACTTCAAACTCAGAATTGGGCTTCTGATAAGTCACATCTCTGTGTGTTTTTCTGATGGCTGTCTGCTTAATTCTGTTTCATAGTGCTTGGGTTTAGATTAATTTATGTAGAGTGGGTTTTAACTTTTTACAAGTTTTAAAGATGTTCCTGTAGTTAAATGTACCTTCCTGTGGGGTGTTTTGCAAGATAAACCTAATGTGCGATATAAAGAGTTATGTAGCCATGTGCTGATAAACTGACTCTGCCTATATAGTCAAGACATAAACTCTATTTTTGTAAATATGTACTGAAAGCATTTAGGCAGTTTCTAATCTTCGCACTGAAGGTTTGTGATCCAGATGGATCTTCTTCCAAAGACCTGCAATTAAAGTTTAAAACAGTGTAAATTTAAACAGTGACAGACTGAAAGCATAACACTATTTGAACAAACATTAATTGAACAGTTTGGCTGTAAATGAGAACCAAACCCTGAGTGAGTGAAGGTGAAGGTTCCTCTCAGAGGGTTAGGAGATTTGGAGATTTTTTGCCTACAAATTTGCACAAAGATAAATCATGTAACATCTGTTGTTGAACAAAACAAAATCAGTACTGCTCATTTCTTTAAAGGCAACATTATAAAAACTTTCGGTCCACCGGAGAGAAACTGATTAGTAAACATAGTAAAGTCTGCTTATTTAAAAATGTAAAAATGCAATAATGTTTGTGTTAGGATTAGAGGATTAGAGGATAGAATATACTGTTTCTACAGTACAAAAGTATTTTTGTTCTATGAAAAGCATAGAAACCTAATGTGTGCGTGTGTGTAAACAGTTTACGGGTTAGGGTTAGACAACAACAACGACACTTGTTGTTGTCTGTTCTCTGTGTTGTTGTGTGTTCTCTGTGTTGTTGTCTGTTCTCTGTGTTGTTGTTTGTTCTCTGTGTTGTTGTTTGTTCTCTGTGTTGTCATGTTGTTTTTTTCTCTGAAATGACCTTTTATGGATCAGAATTCAATCCTGTAATGTAATTATTTTAGATATTAAATAAAGCCTAATGTACACCCAATATGGTGTATTTTACATTCATTGCAGACTTAATTTAGTGGTTCAGTATTTTAGCGTTGAGTGTGGATGTATAAAGTCAATCCAATTATAACATCACTATAGTGACAGATTTCTGCATAAATCATTGAGAACATTTACTTATGTCATTAAAATGCTACATTAATATGCAAAAGCTTCATCGGGACTCGTTCTTTGTTTAACGGAGCAGAACCCTGACAGATATTTTCTGGAGATATTTGAACTTATCCAATTTTAACTTATTTTCTGTTTTCAATAGTCCACAAAATACAAAATTGTATCAGATTTTCAGAAGGTGAGCAGCGTCACATTCAGAGTGAAAGAGACTGCGTGTCTCCCGCCCCCCACAGGACGAGGCTGTGACGTCTGCATGTGCGTCACACCCAGCTAACCTAGTTAACTCAGCCAGAATTATATAACCCACCCCTGAAGTGTGACACAATGTGAAATCAGATGACTAACCATGAAAACCCAATCTGACACTGTAATCTGCTGGGTCCACCGCCACATGTTTGCAGAGACTAATTTTTTAAAGCTCATTCACGCACAATCATTTTTTAAGTCATTTTTTAAAGCACATTCATTTAAGTCATTTTTTTAAAGCACTTTCACGTACATTAATCACGTTACCGATAATCACGTAACCTCGTTTGAGAATGTAAGCTGGCAAGCAATTCAAGTTATTTTTACAGTCTAAACCTGTTTTCTTTATTGGTTGTTTATTTTTAATTGCCTTTATTTGCAATGAAAACAAGGGAGAAGTTATTAGAATAATCCAGCAAAAACCCAGCAAACACAGTCGGGGGACATTCCCATATGGTTCCTATTTTGGGGAACCAAATAAGAACGTTCTGGGAACCAAAATTGTTAGCTGGTAATAACTCAATATTAAATCCATTAATGGTTAAAATTACTACATTTTTTTAACAACCCAGCTTGCTGGTTTAAAATATGTAACCCAACTTGCTTGGTTACTTTAACCCAACATATGTTCGGTCCAATATTTACCCAGTGCTGGGTTGCCAGCTGGGTTGTTTTTATCCCAGACAATTTTAGGCCTGAATGAAATTTAACAGCACAGAAATTAATTATTAATAAAGATGATATGAATATCTAATAGAATCATATAATATTAATGCTGTACACTTACTTGACTGGTTTCCCTGAATTTTGCACACTTTTGCTGCTCATCGATCTGAACCCATTGCACCTGTTTCCTTGCATTATGACATCAGCAGTAAACAGACATTTTGTATGTATTCTATATTTGATATTACAGCACATTATTTACCATGCATTTATCATACCATGGTCTCATAATCACTGTACACATGTATACTCTGTATACTCAAGTTTAGCTCCAACCTGGATAACACTTACCTGCCTATAACCTTCTATTAATCCTGATTAGCAGGTTCGGTGTGTTTTATTAGGGTTGGAGCGGAACTTTCCTGTAACCATGGAAACGTATGATTTCTGTAGCATTAAGACTCGTGCCCGGTGATTGGCTGTTGGCTCCTGGCTCAAGCGCGTGGACGTACGGGAAGAACTTCCTGACTCAAAGTATGCTTCAAAACAACTGTGGAATTCATGTTTGCGAATATGGGTTTAATGTTTTCTGTTCATGTCACAATGGCCACCTTTCATCTTTATAAACATGGAGAGCTTTGGCCTCCAGTAATGTGACTGAGTTAAAGGAATACTTTGAATGATTGTAGTTATAATAAAATGAACAAACTGTTGTTGCTTTTTTCAAAAAAATAAGTTGTATGTGGCATGTTTTGTTATTAAATGCATTTAATTTTTACAAACATTAGAATATATTTGTGAACATTCTGTATACAGATCATGGATATAGAGGTGAATGTGTTCTTGGGGTGTTTTAAATTGGTTATAAATCTGCAGCTTTAAATTGCTTTAACCTATTAGTTACCTATTCATTATTTTAATTATTCTTTCAATGCTGTAACAATCAAAATATACAAATATTTACCAAACTATCTGGGTGAATCTGCTTCAGAAAATGAGTTGAGCTTAAAGGTTAGTACTTTGCATCCTTGATATATATATGCATACCAGATATGTTTACACACATGGATACATCAAATATGGATATTTAAACAGACAACTTTAGTTCAAGAAGAAACTTTATTATGAATGTAATGTCTCCAAAATCAATGAAAGGAAGCTTTTAGGAGTTGGCATTGGGGCCTTTCTTCTTGCCAAAGGTAGGAACCACATTAACGAAGCGACGGTTGTACTGTATACGACGCTTCGCTCGACCCGTCTTCTTCTTCTTCTTCTCCTGTTTGTCCACCTGAAGACAGCAGACAGATGGTCACATTCAAACACAAATCTTCAAGAATGAGTCTGCCAGATCTGTGATGATGCTTCACTCACTTTGGGCGTCTGTCCTCTGACTTTACCAGCTCGAGCCAGAGACCCGTGAACTTTTCCTGAACACAGACAACAGTTCTGATTACGCACTATTTAGCCTTTATTACAGGAGATAAAGATTTACAATAACAATACACTTTAATACAATAAACATTTAATAAATATATTAGTTCTTAGCATGTGTTTTTGAGGGAGGGACTGGCAAGAATAACATTCAATTATAAATAAAGCATCATGAGAACATCACTCATGTTTATCAGTAAAATAATATTTGGAGATTTACCTCCCAGCAGTCTGGCGGCCACCTCCAGAGTGCAGTGCTCAGTGACGCCGCAGTCCTGCAGACTGGCATCGTTTTCCAGAGGAGCTCCAGACAGCAGAAGAACCTGATCTTCTACAGACACCCCCTCCAGAAGCTCAACACGAGCCTACAGCATCCAGAAAGCACATCATATCAAACTCCTGCGTCACACTCCAGAATTACTTACAGCAGCGCTGATGTGCTGAATATCTTACCTTGATCTGCAGGACAGTCTCCTGTCCGCACACCTCGAGGGTGTGAAGACTCTGAGCGCGCAGGAAAAGCTGCATGGTGATCACTGAAACGCGAGTAAACCACAATCAGACTGACACTTCACATCACCGCAGTGCACGACAAGCGCTCACAATGATCAAGACCACAACGATTAGAAATTCGACATGTTTTCGTTTAGCTGTGGTCAGAAATGTGATCCGGACATCTTTCCTGATATTCACATTACACATTCCCTTACTGTACATTCCGTCCACTTAAATGTCATTTAATCGGCCTTACCGATATCTTGTGATGAAAACTAGGAAATGTTTTGATATCTCAGACTTTGAACAGCTAGTGTAAGACGCATGCCTGAGACACGTGACTGTACTGCACGAACACACGCTGTAATTACACACCGCTAATATAGAGCAACTTCCAGTTACAATGTGTATAGAAACTACACGTAAAGATTTACATGCCCGATACAGACAGTGACAGCATTTATGAAAGGCTTTAAAATGACAAACGTTTTATTTCAATAACAGGCCTTACGTCGAGTAATGCTGTTTCAGTCACAACTGCTCGAGAAAAGGAAGGTGCGCAGGCGCGGAGCAAAGAACTGTGGGAAGAAAACTGCGTCACTGACAGACCACGCCCATACGTAATGATTCAACACAAGTGAAATACTTCGTGTTAAAACGGTACTTGATAAAGGTTAAAACAATGTTTTAAGGTTTTTAGAAAACCAGTTATTTGTTGTCTCTGATATGACTGTGACTTTTTCCACTAAACCATATTCCAAAGGCTATCTGATGTGTTAAATTACTCTTGGGCTGTTTTAAGTACATATTTGATAGTTAACACGGGATTTAGTAAACAGTCTGGACGAACCTTTGCAATGTTATGTGTGGTCCAGGTAAACTCCAAAAGGAACAGATCAAGAATTAAGGCAAACTGCATTATTTCGATCACAGATTTTTCTTTCAAATAATTCACCCTGACTGAGCTGTCTAGTAGATCGTATTTTGGGAGGAAAAACAATCATTGCATTTTTATACCATTTTGAGGTTACGATACCCAGTGCTCCCAAATACATACAAACAATTCAAGGCATCCTGGATCCGGGTACAACTTTTTCAAAGATCAGTTTAACTGCAAAGTTTTCCTAAAAATTTCACACAGTAAAGTCTCTTCAGGTTATATTTTGGTGAAAATATAATCCAAACACTGAAGTATAGCATGTCAATCTCTTTATTATCAAACCAAGTCAAATTAAAAAAGTCATATCTCTGAAAACAAGATCACATTTAGGAGAGCATGGATGATGTTTAATGGCTACGCTTTCAACTTCCACACAAATGTAAATGTTTTGTCTAATTCAACTAAACCAACAGACAGCTCAAATCGACCAAATTTCATTAAAAATTCACTTGCATTTGCACATGAGAAAAATGCTCATTTTAATTTAACAAGTGCCAAAAAAAGCACACTACTCTGATCTGACTGAATCAATGTTGATGAGGAACATGAAGGAACAGGTAAAAGGTCACAGCTGTCCTGGGTGGAGCTGAAGTACTCGTTGCAGTTGGTTATGTGGGGGGTGGAGGGTAGTACTGGTTATATTGCCCATACTGGCTGTACTGACCCCAGGAATTCTGACCTCCCCAGGAATTATATTGCTGCCAAAGAAAAACAAATAAAAACATTAACTTCATACACATCAGTTATATGCATGTTCAAGCAACAATCTGATCTCAATGTCAGTGATTTCATACCCAGCACCTCACCTGATACCAGTTGTTATAGTTGTATCCTCCCTGATTCCCCTGCATGTCCTGCATCATTTGACCTGAGGCTGCTGATTGGTCATCCATCCGCTGTCTCTTTGAGTCTGGCTCCTGTGACCTGCAATAGATTAAACAAAATATCAAACCATCAGTTACAATGCATGTTGCACTTACTGCAGTACAGATGGAACAGAAAAAAAGTAGATTTTAATAAGCAAAACACATTGGACAGCGTTTTTCCTCACTGTTAAATTGGTTATGTCACATTGGTTAAATGTGACATTTGAGAGGTTGTGTAGAGGTTAAGCAGCAGTCAATGTGTTCAGTGTGTCATCAGTAGAGTTTTACCCATTCTCCGCTTTCCTCTTTAACAAGTCGCTCTCCTTCACAAGTCCCTGATGCTGCTCACATGCAGCCATGAGCCTGTGAGAACATCACACCATCATCTCTTAGAATCACAGACACAAACAGAGAATCTTCTGACACAGGATCTGCACTTACATGTTAATGTCACTGCCGTAGTCCTCCAAAAACTCCACTTTGCGTTGGGAGAAAGTGACACGTGAGTCCAGAGACATGGAGCTGGTGAGTGCTCGGTCGAAGCAGGCAATGATGTCAGCTTCATTCTGCTGAACATCCCCGCTGTACTCCAGTTCCAGAAGGTTCAGGTACAGCTTTGGGTTTGTCTGCAGGGAGAAAACCAGTCAAACTCAGATCTTAGTCAAAAAGTGATTGAGGTGACATGTATGACACAACGATCACAAGTTCAATTCCCAGGGAATACACAGACAGATGCACAGAACTTAAACACTCTGGAATTATTTCTGATAAAAGCGTCTGACAAATGCAAACATGTAAATGACTCGTGCACAGATATGAGCTTCATGTTAAACATCTTCACCTCATCCTTCTCCACAGCCTCCAGAAGAACTTTCTTGGCTTTCCCGATGCTCTTCTGCACCTTCAGCAGGTGTCGAGACAGTTTCACCGCATAGAACGACGACTCACCACTGTTCTTTCCATTAACAATGGCATCACGCAACAGGGCTTCAGCTTCATCCATGTTGCCGTGACGACGCTCCAGACTCACCCTGCGCAGCCTCACCATGGCCAGCCCTGGAACAGCCTCCTCTATCGCTTTTAAAATGCTGCGCGCCTCCTCAATGTTTCCTGCAAATAAACTCAAGGTCAAACCTCAGGTGAACAGACAGTAAATGTGACCCTAACATCGGCATTATCAGGAATGATGTTTCAGGACCAACAGGGACATTGCGCCAGGAACACGTGGAATCCTTGTTACCTTGCTGCTCTTCAAAAGCCGCCCAGAGGAGATGGACAGCGGGTTTCCTGGGCAGGTGGATGGTGCAGGCCTTCTTGTAGATGTGCCTCACTCCTTCAGTGCTGTAGCTCTCTAGATACTTGCCGTACTTCAGAGAAAATACAGGACAGAGACAGAGGAGGAAATAACAGGGGAAAAAACACATAAAAATTGAGCTTTCATCTCAATTTCCCACACTGGTGAATTTCCATTGACAAGATGGTTTTGAGAATTTCAGTTGTAAACCCTTCAGCACCTTCATGGAACCAATAAGATAAGTTTCTGTAAGGTAGAAGAAGACGGAGAGGTGCAACGGAGTTGGCAAATGCTGCAGTCAAATCTTGTGTGGCAAGCAGGCCATCTCCTAATATAACAGATACAGTCAAATATCAACGTTACACGCAAAAAGGGCAGGAAGTTTTACTGTGGAAGTGATGAAATCGTTGATGGGGAGCAGAGGGGTGGACAGAGGGAATGACGCAGCTGCAGAAGGTCTGTCTAACTACCTTGATCCAGAACTCCTCATACAGCGCGCAGGCGACCAGACAGCGCTCAAACAGAACCACCACCCGCTCCGGTGTCCCGTTCTCCAGCTCAAAGTCCAGGTACTCTCTCCAGTTGTTGAGTTGGGTCTTCTCCAAGGCCTTGACATGAAAGTATGGACGCTTTATCTGGAGGAGAAAACTGACACTTTGAGTGTGATGGGGAACCACCAGCTGCGACAATTTAATGCTGTTCTTCTACAATTATGAATAAATATATTCTGATGAAAAAGTGGGCGGTTAGCCCATTGCTATGCAGGTTGCTAAGGTGGTTATTTACAGCTCCAACTGAAGAGCACCAAATCATATGAAGTGTGCTTAATTTTCTCAATGTTATTATTTACATCTGTAGCACAAACAGAAGTTTACTGGAGATAAATACTTTATAGAGAACTCTATAAATCAGTAACTAAACAGTGACGCCTGCACAAAGCTCATGGTAACACACTTACCCCCTCTTCAAATGCCCAGCGCTTACTGACTTCATGCTCATTGTGGTTGAAGATCTCCTGCCGAGTCTCGATCACTTTATGCCTCATGTTCTCAATCTCTGTCACTCTCTAGAGGGCAAAACAAACTGTCTTGATAAACTACATCATGAAGAAGCCAAGAGCTTCTGATGTCAAGCTGTACAAAGGGTTTTACATCACCATGAATCTGACTGAAACAAGCAGGCTGTGCTGAGTGGAACTGTACGGTATGCACACCAAGTGCATCAGCTGTGGACCGAGCCCTGGTGCTGTGAGGGGCAGGGGCGGTGTCATTTCACCACAAGACAGCAGGTGGCTCTTACCTTAGCAGGATCCGGCAGGTCTTCTGTGCCTGGTGGAAGCTCCTCACCTGGGGCGTCATCTCCGTTAGGTCTGTTAGCATTGGCCAGTTCCACTCTGAGCTGCACAAACTCCTCCTCGGACAGGAAGTGCTTTGGATTGTTGTTCTGCACATGTTCTTTGAACCTGAAAGCAGTGTAAAATTCATTTCAATAACCAAAGCAGCTGGAATGTCTGAAATCACGGCTTCCTCATTGCACAAGTAAAGCAATGTGTTGTGTTCCAGATACTGAAGCCATCAAAGCTTTGTTCACACGACAGCACTGGGAGGCACATATAATCCTCAATATTTCTGTGTTGGTCCTGAAGGTGGTTTCACACAAGCAGCTAAATGGAAAGAGGCATGAAACTTGCCAACTCAATGAAATTTAACTGGCCCAATTAAAACCACTTAAAAAACCAACTTAAAAATCATGTTGAGTTTTAAATGACAGCACCACTATCTTGTTCAGTAGCAGTACTCACTTCTGGAAATGCTGGGAGTACAGCTGTGTGGGAATGCAAAGAATGCGATCGTAGATGGCTGTGACGTTGGCCAGCTTGTTCTGCTCAGTCTCCCAGTTGACATAAGCTTCCCACAGACGGTCAGAACGGAAATCTGTTCCACAGGCAAGGACTGCATGCTCATATGACCTGAACCATATAAAAAAGAAATTTACTTAGAGTAACCCTAGAGAATGTGGTATTACTGCTATAGTGGAGGTGGGATAGAGGTGTACTCACGCTCTAATGCGGTTCTCAGCCTCTCCGTCGCTGGTGTCCTGGTTCTCTCTCAGGAAGGTGATATAATGAAGCCACAGATCCACACTGAGGGGAATGGCCTGCAGGCCACGCCGGTACACCTTAGGAGAAATCCCACCAAAATCAAGTCAAATGTACAACACCCCCAAGATCAATTATTATTTTCTCTATTTTAAAGAATTATTAGGAATGCTTTGCAATGTGACGTTATTTGACAATTAAACACGTTTGACATGTAAATAGTCACAACATATGGCTTCATTTTCTTCAAAATAGTTACTTCCATAATGTTTTGAAGAGGGGGTGAAACATTGAGTTTGCTAGAAAAAGTGCAAAATTTCACTAATTCTAAAATATTCATGCGACTCTAAGTGTCCTCACCTCATCCGCCATCTGTATACAGCCATGTTTCTTCTCTATGTCTGCATATTTCTTCCAGTATCCGTAACAGTAGGGATAGTGCAGGAAAAAGGCATCAAATGCCTTCCTTGAAGCCAGCAGATGATTCTGTAACAGATTTAATCCACCAATGAATGTGTGAATAAATAATAATGGGTGTGATTCATCAGCATCCACTCAAAGCACTTACCTCTTGTTCAACATACTGCAGAAGATAAACCCAACCATTGAAGTCTTCAGGATTCTCCTCTACAACCTTATACAGCCTCTCATATTCAGAGGGGACAGCGGCTTCGTGTTCCGGAGCAGCATCTGCTGCTAGCTCTGCTCCCTCTCTGGGTACATCCTCCAGCTCCATGTTGGATGGGCTCTCTAAGCTGCCGTCTCCAGCCGGTTTCACATCATCTTGCTCTCCTGATTGGCTCATAGGCTGGCCATTGGATTCCGAAGGCTGTTCAGCAACCTGCCCAGAGTTATCCAGGCTGGACTTCTGGTCATTGTTCTCTGCTGCAGACTTCAAATGCTCCATCGAGTACAGCTGGTACTGCTCCATACTGGAGGCCGGCTGCATCTGGTCATACTCTTGGCTAACAAGAGGCACCTGTGCCATTGTCCAGGCACCAGTGCTCGGGTCTGTGGCCTCCACAGCAGGCTCGTCACGGTCCTCAGGCACGTTTGTGTCCAACTTCCTAGTCATGGGCACATCTGAAACAATCAGATCATAAGAATTCAAATATATAATATACCATGTTTCACAATAAACAGATACCCCTGAATTAGATATTGTTTCTTAAGTGATCCTGTGAAACTGCTCACTATAACAACAGGTCAATGTTCTGCGTTTGCCAGCCGGATAAACAAATGAGATTTGTCTAGATTTAAGGTAAAACCAGTTTACATTATATAAAATGAGAAAAACAATCAATTTAAACTCGACATAAACACAAGAACATATCGCATCCATGTTGAAAAAGCAAGGAGTTTCGAGAATTATGTCGCGTTCCCTGGTCATGGAAATCGACTATTGTAGTTAGTGTGGCAGTTTTTAGCTGGTTTCTGACCAAGAATCAGCCTATATTAAAAGGCGATTTAATTTAAACTAACAGAACGACAGGTTGGCCTCCACGCGCTAGCTAACCTGCTAACAACTCGCTGGCGCTAATTTAAAGCACAGAAACCGTATTTCAAATTTTGAAACCTGTGATTGATTGAATAAATACCTACCAGAATCGTCCATGAAACTGGTTTGAAATCGGAAAATTTTAACAGCAAATTGAAAGCTTTATCTGGTTGATAACATGCAGTCAAGCTGCTGCGCGTTCTTTCGCCAAAAGAACAAGGCTGTTCTGCGCCTGCGCGTTATCACCTTGAACACCGAATGAACGAGGCTGTTCTGCGCCTGCGCGCTTCTTCTTTGGTTTATTGGCGGTTGCAAACACCGAACGGGTCCGTTAAGGTGCACTCACAGTGCAGCCACTCGAGAACGGAAATTATTTTATCACTTTTTATTAAATTAACACATCCTTGTATTGTTAATATTTCAAAAAAGAAAGAAAAAAAATTTACTGACCCCCAAACATTTGAACAGTAGTGTATATTGTTAGAAAACCATTCCATTTTAAACAAATGCTGTTTTTTTAACCTTTTATTGATCAAAAAAATCCCGAAAAAGTATCACAGGTTAAAATATTAAGCAGCGCAACTGTTTCCAGCACTGAATGATTTTTGAAGGATCATGTGACACTGAAGACTGGAGTAATGATTCTGGAAACTCAACTTTAATTACAGATATAAATTAAATTTTAATGTATATTAATATAGAAAAACATTTAAATCGTAATAATTTCACAATATTTCATTTTTCTCTGTATTTTTGATCAAGTGAAAACAGCCTTGATAAGCATAAGAAACTTCTTTAAACACTAAATGAGAGGGTGTGTCCAAACTTTTGATTGGTAATGTAGGTTAAGCCTATGCTAGCCGTCATGCCACATCAGCTAACATTGGATAGACATCAATATTGCTCATCAGAAATGTATAAATCCATCGTGTTCATTCATAATTTCACGTCTGTGCGTTTTGTTTGCACTTATAAACAAAAAGTGCGGTTTGTTTAAAACCGCGTCAGTTCAATATTGTAGCAATGCTGAGACAAAATTACCGGAGATACAATTTGAAGAACTCACAACGACGCCATCTTGATTAATGGAAGTGGAGGTGACGTACTTCCTGGAGCTCCACTCACCCAGGGTCTGCAGCCGGACCATCTCGCCCGAATTACTGCCACTTCCTGATACGGAATGTTGACGGGAAAGCGTCCCAGCACTCGAAAAACGTTACAAAATATAACTTTTTATAATCCAGAGAAGTACTTCTCTTTATATTGCAGTGATTAATTACTGTATAAATTATGTCCTGTACGTATATTACATTAATACATATGGGATAATACGTTTGTGAAACAATATATAACGCTTATAGGCAGGGGAGCCGATCTTTTCCAGAAGCATTTTTTGTTATTGTGGTTGAAAGTCTCTTTGCATCCTGATAGTAAGTGGTCTAAGTACATTCATACATTTCTATATCTTCTGTGGAAAGCACAGGACCATAAAATGTTCGTCCAATCATTCGATAAAGTATTCTAATTTAAGGACATCTACATGATTCATACACATTAACAAGCCTACAATAATGCACAGTAGAGTTCAAGTATGTATTGTGAGGTTTTGTTTATAAAACAATTTAAAGTGATAATCACTTGATACAGAATATTTGATTGATAAACCATCCCATCTTATTGAAAAAATACCTGGAGAATCGCAAGTTCTGCAAAGTAAATTATTATATTTAGAAGTGGAAACCCTCATCTTTTGGAAATTAATTGATACAATGCCCATCTTATTTTGTGTTTCATTTTTAAATTAAATTTAATTTAAAAGTGAGTTACACCCCACGGCGTAAAATGATGCCACTTAGCAGTTTGTCTGAATTGGAAGGTAATTATGCAAAACAATCACTTGATTGATCTGATCGAAAACGTCAGTTTAATGCAAATTACATATTTGCACAGTGTTGTAAACTGATAAGCTGCTAAAAACAACACGATTACGTTTTCCGAGTCTCAATGGCATCCATTTCATTTAGCTCGCGCTTAACTCGTATTACGAATCCTACTACGGTCTGGCAATGGGCAAACTCGTGAATATTAATCACCTCATGCGGAAGTTTCTTAAGTAATAAAGTAAATGTCGCAAATAACTGTCGTGTGTTTCTCATTTGTAATTCTCTTTGGATAAACGCTCTGCTGGACGACTGACTGGATGTACATAACAAATAACCTTTAAGTAGCCTTCTTTCCTCATGAATATTAATAGGACCACGCCCATTCTTTCGATGATCCTCCCCCTCAATGGCCAATGTCGAAGGCTTGTTTTTCGACTATTAAGGAGGCCATGTGTCGCACACGCTTCCTCGCCAATAGCGAAAGCATGCGTCATGAATATTAATAAGGCCTTCGCTTTAGTACGATTCGAGAGCCCGAATACCAAATGGCGCAGTGCGCCTGAGCGAGAAGGAGCGGAAGTGGCTGCTGAAGCAGGTCCGCACCTTTTCCGGTAACACCGACAGCAGCAGCACGACCGGGACTGAAAGAGCGACCGGAGAGGAAAAGGGGCAAGAACCCACCAGGGGGGAGAGAGAAGGGGTGCTGTTATATGAAGGTAAATTAGCAGGTCTAATAGCACTTATACAGCCGCCTGTGTGCTTTTTAGTACGCGAAGTATGCTTAAGGAAACTACAGGAATAAAAGTGGCCGATTAAAGTTGTTTGACACCCCTCCCTTTCTCATCCGCGATCTCTGCTGTTTCAGGGAGAGAAGAGTGAGAAACGGCATGAATCTCTGATCTCTGGAGAGCTTCCTGATCCGATCCCCACCTGAAAAGACAAAACTGAACAAAAGTCTCAAAAAAATCTGATTGAATACAAGAAGGAAGTCGGAACTGAGCAGAAAGGGCCTGGCATAGATCAACACAGCTCCAGTTTTAAAAGTACCCACCCTTAAAGATCTTGTTTTGGGGATCAGATGCTGTATGTTGCTGGATTTTGAGGGCTGTTTTTGTCTGTACATCTTCACTAGTACACAAGTCAACTTGCTTGCACAGTAGTTTTTGGTTCCTCTTGTGCACACTGTGTCAGATTCATTGAATGGGAGTCATTGGTCATGAACATTGTGCTGTTTTTCTTAACATTTAACATTTTCTTTAACTTCTTAACATTTGAATCCATAAACCAACAACAGTTTAATTTCAGACACATATTTTGCAACATTATTTTGTGATTATCGCAGCAGGGTTACTTTAGAAAGTAAAGTCATACATTTTGGCCAAAGCTGCAAGGCCAAATACACTTGTATTTATTCCTTGCCAAAGCATAATATATGCACAGCCAACAAGATGGGGAACATGCTTTCGAAGATCTTTGGCAACAAGGAGATGAGAATATTGATGCTTGGACTTGATGCAGCTGGTAAGACAACAATCCTTTACAAACTGAAACTGGGACAGTCTGTTACCACAATTCCCACAGTGGGATTCAACGTTGAGACTGTCACCTATAAGAATGTAAAGTTTAACGTTTGGGACGTCGGGGGTCAGGACAAGATCCGGCCCCTTTGGCGGCATTACTACACTGGCACCCAGGGACTGATCTTTGTAGTTGACTGTGCGGATAGAGATCGGATAGATGAGGCCAGACAGGAGCTGCATCGCATCATCAACGACCGTGAAATGAGAGATGCGATTATTCTGATCTTCGCTAATAAGCAAGACCTGCCGGATGCAATGAAACCTCATGAGATCCAGGAGAAGCTCGGCCTGACCAGAATCAGAGATAGAAATTGGTATGTTCAGCCATCCTGTGCTACGACAGGCGATGGACTCTATGAAGGGCTCACCTGGCTTACATCAAATTACAAATCGTAATGCATCAGTCAGGTTCAAGACAAAAGAGCAACTGAAAAGGAAGTTAAAAAAAGAAGCAATTAAGAGTTACTTTGGCTTTAGATCTGTCTGTGAAGTTCGATTTTTATTTTTGATTTCATTGACATATAACAACGTTTCATACACATTTGTTTTGGCACACGCTTCCATTCCTTTCAGCAGTATACTCATTCTGTTACCTTCAAATATTAAACTGTCTCTGAATTTTCCTTACAGTGCAGAAATGGTTTACTTCATCAGTGTTTTTGTCTTTGTCATACTGAAACATCATATTAAAATAAGATCTATTACTTTGTAAGTAATGAACTGAGCAAGATAATAAAACTTGTTTTCAGAGATCCCACTGGCAAATAGTGTTTTGTTTTGAGCCTTGTAAAATGTATTACAAGCTTTATGCTTAAGAGAAAATCTGCCACCATGTTAAGAAAAGTCTCCGAAAATAAGCCTTAATATCTTGCACAAATTTGCTTTTCAAGTTTTCACTTACTGAAAAAGACAAAGTACTAATGAGGAAAATGAGTATTGTTTGCAATAGTGTTATTTTAAAAGTTCTTCCTTTTGGTCCAGGTGAAGATTGAAATTTTGGCCCTTGACTGACAGAAAGTTCATGTTCAAGATGCAGTTGTTAGCCCACAAAATGGCAGCTTGTTTGTTTACCTCTGTACCATCACATGACATGATTTTATAGAGAATAGCTACAGAATGGAGCATTCAAATAAATAAGTCCAAGCAGAAGTTTCCCAAAGAACTTGTTTTCATGCAGAAACAGTTCTTGAAGGATGTTTTGCGTGTTGTTTTCCGTAGATTTTCTTTACACACTATTTACACTGTTTGGCTTTTCTTGAGTGAGATGGACCAGAGGTGCTCCACAAAACAAAGTATACTCATGAGGTGACTTAAAGCTAGGGGGTTTTCATAGTTTGTTTGGTGTACAAGAACAAGGGCCTTTTGACTTTAGTATATGCCTGAGTGTTTCATGACTTTTGGATCCTAAACTAATTCAGTCATCTTAATTCACCTCTGTTAGGTACCTGCTCACCACAAACAATAATCATAATCCACTCAAATGATACCAAGATTTTCTTTCTCATAAAATTCTCCTAATTAATGATAAATGCTTTGTTTTATTATTTTGACTCATTTGTTATGCTGAAGACATAATAAAATCTCTATGTATCCAGTACAATGTGATTGTTTCTTCTTGTTGAAGAAAAAAATGTCTGTCTGCAGAGTCTAAAAGGTCACCAGCGTTTGGACAGCACATGTTGTTTAAAAGTAGATCTCTGTGTTTCTGTGAGTTCAGAGGGTCAGAGGAAGCGTCCTGCATCTGCTCCTGTGAAGTGAATAAATTATGCTACCTTTGGTTTTGGGATCACATGACCCCTTGTTTTCCTCTGTTTCATTCTTCAGGTTGCACATGAGTGTTACATTGTGACATTCTGTGTCAGTATTGTGTGAAGTTAATATTGTGATAACAGACGAAGTTGAGTTCTCCAGTACTCAGACTAAAAGTTTTTGAGATGTTTGGCAGGAAAATGCTGCACTGACATTTTGCAACCTGTTTGTAATAAAACTGTCTTTGCTGGCACACAGCACCAACAGTTTCATACAATATATTTAAATATTTGATGTGAATCTGCATTACTCTCATAAAAATAGAATTTCTTCTAAATGGAGTGTGTAAATGTGTAAAAACAAAAAGATAAGTGTCATCACAGAGGTTAAAGGTCAAAGAGCAAAATGACACTAGACAATAAACAACAGCTACAGGTAGAGGTGTTTTGAATGAGCTCATTCTCTCTAATAGTAGTTCTAATAGTTCTCTCTTCAGTTTACCAGTAAAAACTGTTTGTTCAGCAGGTTTTGTAGGACTCGATACACAAAAGATACGATACTCTGTTCTTATTACAGAAGATTTCAGCATTAGAGACACGTGATCAGATGTAGATTACATGGATCTGTGTGGATGTCTGAAATATTACAGCAGGTTACATTCATGCATTTGGCTGACAATTTGGTCCAAAGCCAAATGCGCTGTTACAGCGCATTCAAAGCATAGATTTTATCAGTAGCCTATGTGTGTTTTCTGGGATTCAAACCCACAACCTTTGCTCTGCCAATTGAGCAATAGGAAAACTTACAGTTTGTTACAGTACAAAAAGTTACAGTATGGGACTGGCAAGTGTAAAACTCAGCTCACCTTGGTTTTATCAGCCTAATGAAGGAATAAATGTGGTATAATGAGTCTTGTCAGTTATAGGTGTGCCAAAACCAGCTCTAAGTCTCAGTGCTCTGAGCCTTAAAATACATGCTAAAATTAATATTTGATCTAATGCATTTTAAAGCATAACTTTAAATTGGTGTGCATGCAAACAATCTTTAAAGTCATAAACTCTTATTCTATTGTATCTCTGTGTAGTGAGTGCTGCAGACACAGGAAGTGATGTCAGTGCCTGATGTAAGACAATCAGGATGTTTTCCAGTAGTAATATCCATAGGCACTATTCAACACTGTTACCATGACAGCATTGTGCCGAATGTGACCTTAACATTATAGTCAACATACGATATGACACAAGCACATGAAATGAATATTTGCCTGAGGACTAAAACACTTCTTTTAGAAAATAACAATGCCTGTATACAGACTGATCAGCATACAGTCATTTTTAAATAGCCTCTTTCTTTAAAAACAGATGTTTATATTTGTTTAGCAACAGAACAATTGATGTTTCTAAGGCAAACTACAAGAGCAAAAAGTATAAGACACAAATTAAATATGATGATCACACACAGGTTTCAGATTCCTTTGTGACACAATAAGCTGTTTTCTGAATGTGTTCACACACGCAGGTTGAAATGAGTGAAACTGACTTTCACTGCACTGTGACTCCCTAAACTTCAAATCAATATTCTTGTTTATGAGTGTGTCTAAGACTTTTATGTCAGCAATTATTAATTATTATTATTATTACAAGAGCGCCCATGCTGAACAACCACTCATATTACTAACAATATTTAGTACTATTAATATGAAGCTGAATATGATGCTTAATTTCATTAAATAAATATTTTAAAACCGTATTTTAGATATCACATTATGGGAGACGCTGACGTAATGCTTAAAGGCGATTGAGCACGTCATGCGGCTCAGCTCAGAGGGGCGCGCGATTTTATGAACGACACCACGCGCGTCACTTCAGTTTTACACCGCCGTAAATTCCGCAGGAAAACGCATATAAACGTCCCAAAAAACCAATAAACCAACAACCTGCTCGACGTACGAAGAGCCTTTTAACGGTAGCTGCGTCCGTTTGGCATGTCCCCCGCCGCAGGAATGGTTTGGTCCGCTCTGTTTCTTCATCCGCTGCTTTTGGACTTCATGAACGAACCGAGCCGAATTCTCACGCTTCACGAGCCGGTCATGCGCGCGAGGCCTCCTCACTGCGGCGAGTCACGCGCTTCCGCTCTCCGTGCGTCGCGTTTCATCTGCTGAGTTCGTTTCACAGCGCTTCATCCGGTCGCGTAACGCCGAGAGCGGACCAGACTGACGGTGTGTCCAGTCCCATGTTGCAGCCGAAACAGGACGAACATGCCCGCTCTAAAGATCCGGTGAAATACGGGGAGCTGGTGATCCTCGGGTGAGCGTTGATCATGTTGATCTGTTACTGAGGGTTTCAGGGGCACTTTCTCCAGTGATGGGGTGTGCTTGATCTCTCACATGGTTACGGTGTGTTAAAGTGACGTGAAGTTACGACAGATGAGCGTTTAATGAATGCTCAGCGTTATGTTGTTATATTATATAATATCATTTAATGAGATGTACACAAAGTTATACAATTCAAATGCTGTATATTTTATCATGCAGAGAGCTGAGTATGTGGAGATAAATCATTACATGTTTCCAGTCACACCAGGAAGTGCGTTTGGAGAGCCCAGACTTCCTCTAAATGTAGTAGATGTTTAAGTGAACTAAACTGATGTCCCCTCCAGTTTCTGTATGTGTTGATCTAACATCTAATGGCTGCAGGGTGAATGAAACCCCATTCTCATTTCCCACAATCCATCTGTAGGTGAAGGAAAACTCCAGTAACTCTGTAATGCCGCTTGGCCCACTTCCTATTGTCTGCTTGATGGAATTTTAATGGAACTTTATATTGTTATTTCTTCCTCTTGTATTCACATTGGCCCTTGACAACTGATTCAGATCTGACCCACAGTCTGCAAACCATCTTGCAGTCTGTGATTTCATTACTGCTGTTTCTGTCAAGCATCACTATGAGTGTTGCTCATATTTGTTAATACTTTCAGTATAACTGAAACATGCTGAAGACATGAATGTATTGAGAGATAAAACGGGCATAAATCCCAGAGAATGTTTATTGAGATCTGAGTCATATCCAGAGATGAGAACATCATACAGACCTGAATCTGAGCTCTTCTGCCAGTAAGCCAGCACCAAGAATCCCTTAGCAACATCTTAACAACTATTATCCTAAAAATCTTTTAATTTACATTTATTCATTTAGTAGATGCCCTCATCCAAAGTGACTTACAAAGAGAGAGCATTTAACGTTTTTGCCCTAAGAACCAACAAGCCTAGTCTACAAAGCAACATTTACAAGTGAGTTTGGGTTAAGACAGTTTGTTTAAATGACATTAAACATTAGGGATAAGTCTGCAGAACGTGTGTTTTAAGTTGGTTTTATTTTTGAAGGTAGATTAGGTGGAGGCTGGCAGCTTATTTCACCAGAGAGGAACAGAATATGTGATCTGTGATCTGGTGCCTCGTTGTGAAGAAACAATCAGGCGTCGCTTGTTTACAGAATGTAGTTGGTGAGAGGGGACGTATATCTGAAGGAGTGAGTTGATGTAGGAGGGTGAAGTTTCGGTGACTGTCCTGAAGGCCAGGCTGAGAGATTTCAATTTAATGTGACAGTGAGATCAGGGCCTTAACAGCTAAAATAATGTATTGGCAACCACCCTTCACATCCACAGCATCACTGCGACCAGTCCTGCCTGGGTATTGACCACCATCCCACTTTGTTTCAGAATAAGATTGTCTGTTCTAGAAACATGTGACTCGCTAACAGGTCAGCATGAGGCTAACTAGAGGAAAAGCTGTTTTAAATATTTATTGTGTGTGTCTGTGTGTGTCTGTCTGTGTGTGTCTGTCTGTGTGTGTCTGTCTGTGTGTGTCTGTCTGTCTGTGTGTGTCTGTCTGTCTGTGTGTGTCTGTCTGTGTGTGTCTGTCTGTGTGTGTCTGTCTGTGTGTGTCTGTCTGTGTGTGTCTGTCTGTGTGTGTCTGTCTGTGTGTGTCTGTCTGTGTGTGTGTGCACGTTCACAGTTGTGCACTTATGCAAACACATGCACTGCTGCAGCCTGTCTCTGCAGGGCTGATCTGGCACTTTTACTGCTGTAGACTGACACTCAGTGTGTTTACAGTACCTGAGTTCCGCTGTGCAGGACAGAATTTCAGAGTCTGTGAGCATGCAGGTTGGCACATTCACAGCGAAGTCTCTGCAATGTATGCATATCGAGAACCCAGCTGTTCATCTCCCATATAAGGTTGTGGTTTATGTTTATCAGGCTTGAGTTTTGTGTTGTCAGTGCCCAGCTGCATCCTACTGCTCGGAAATAGAGAGTTTGTGTATGAATGCACTTGCAATTCTCTGGACTTGCTCACTGGTGTTGTTACTGATGGCTGCTGCAGGGAACAGAAGAGTCTTTCTCTGGCCACTGCAGACTTCTGGCTGCTCAGACTGAGGTCCTCTGTAACACTTCCAGACGTCTCGGTGCTCTGATGTGTGTCACGTGCATGCAGATGATGTTTCTGTGATATGTGTGTTCAGATCTGTAAGTGACTCTTTCTGTGCTCAGGTAACAGTCCGGTTGAGGAGTGGGGGTGAAACGGGTGTTTGGGCAAATCTCTGACAGAAAGTCAGACGTGTTGGAATGACATGAGAGCAGTGAATGATGACAGCAGTAATTCTTGAATGAATCACAGGTTCTGCTGTTCTTCTATGACATGAAACAGATGCTGTAGAATAATGTTGACTTCTCAACAGAAGCAGCAGATAAATGTTTGAGTGTGAGAGAAGCTGCTGAAACTGAAAATCAACAACACTACACACATCCACACTGATGTTACACTTAATCATGTGCTTTCACAGGTGTTTGCGTCTGTGCATCTAAATGCCAGTCACATGTTTGTGTGAGGGTTAGATTTAGGGCTGAGGGACGGAAAACATCATCAGCCTGATAAAAATCCGTGGAAGTCTATGGAATGACCTTACTAATATAGTCAAACAAACATGAGTATGAGCATATGTGTGCTTGTGAGTGTATCTGTGTGGTGGTGTGTGCGTCTGTGTGTTTTTTTTTGCTCTGTGTTGAGTCTGTGTGTTTATGCTCCTCTCTCTCTGTGTTCAGGTATAATGGCTCTTTGCCGGGTGGAGATCAGGGCAGGAAGAGGAGTCGCTTTGCCCTGTTCAGGAGGGCAAAAGCAAACGGTGTGAAGCCGAGTGCTGTGCATATCCTCAGCAACCCCCACGACAGCAAGGTCAGGCGTGTGCGACCCTCACTGTATCTCTGCATTCTTTGCAGCAGCAGCAAACTGATGTGACCTTTTGTTTCAGGCGGTGAACAGCAGGGGTCAGCACAGCATCTCCTTCACTCTCTCCAGGAACCAGACGGTGGTGGTGGAATACTGCCATGACAACTACACAGACATGTTCCAGGTCAGCCTGAAGTCATGTGACCTCACACTGTGTTCTTAAATACATGTCTTGTATGTCACAGTGGCGGTGTGTAATGGGAGAAATAAGACTAATGTCCGGTGTCTGTGCAGATCGGCCGCTCCACTGAGACTCCCATAGATTTTGTGGTGACTGATACACCAGGCGGATCAAAAGAGGGTGAGGATTTGTCCTCTGTGCCCAGCACCATCTCCCGCTTTGCCTGCAGGGTGGTGTGTGAGCGCTACCCTCCATACACCACACGCATCTATGCCGCAGGCTTCGACTCCTCCAAAAACATCTTCCTTGGGGTTGGTAATTATTTTTGAGTGAATAATTAAGTGAAAAGACTTCAGTTTATGAATTATGTTTTAATAATATTAATATCTGAGCAACTAGACTGATAAAAGGACAGTAAAGATCTAAAAGACAACAAGTCACGTTAAAGAAAACATAAAACATGCAGAGTAGTTAATATTTATAGCAACTGTGCTTTTTCATAGGAAAAAGCTACCAAATGGAAAAATCTGGATGGTCACATGGACGGCCTCACAACCAATGGGGTGCTGGTGATGCATCCTCAGGGTTTTCCTGAAGAGCCCAAGCAGGGCCTGTGGAGGGAGATCTCAGTCTGTGGGGATGTCTACACCCTCCGAGAGACCAGATCCGGCCCCATCCGTGGACAGCTGGTACATTTGATAAGAAATTCTTCACATTAACATTTCTGTCATCTGGAAGGTTGAGATTTAGTACAAAGCAAACAGTGGCAAATGTGATATAGAATCTGTCTTTACCAGTGAAAAAGCTGCAGCGGTTAAGTTAAAAGATATCAATAGATTTAATAACTAACATTGCTGTGAATCACAGGTGCACTTCATTTGTAAACCACAAGCATTTGCAGATTGCATGTCTTTTTAGAGCCCTTGTGTCTCACAGGCTGCAGGAGAGAGCAGTGCACTGCAGGACGGGTCTCTTGTGGATCTCTGTGGGGCCATACTGCTGTGGCGCACAGCTGAAGGGCTCCTCAAAGCACCCACCCTGCGGCACCTGGACACCCTGCGTCTGGAACTGAATGCCGCCCGGCCGCAGTGCCCCGTGGGCCTCAGCACACTGGCCTTCCCCAGCCTCCCCCGCAGTCACAGTTTGGAGGAACGGCAGCCCTGGGCCTACCTGTCCTGCGGTCACGTGCACGGGAGGCACGACTGGGGGCAGCAACCCGAGCGGCACAGGGAGCAAGAGGAAGCAACCTGCGGGGGCACAGGCGGCCGGCGTGAATGCCCTTTGTGTCGGACAGTCGGACCCTACGTTCCCCTGTGGTTGGGCTGCGAGCCAGCCTTCTACGTGGATGCAGGCCCCCCCACTCACGCCTTTGTGCCCTGCGGTCATGTGTGCTCAGAGAAGACGGTCAGGTATTGGGCGGAGACACCGCTGCCTCACGGCACCCACTCCTTTCGACCCATGTGTCCCTTCTGCTCCTCCCCACTGTCGGGCGGCCCCGGTTACACCCGCCTCATCTTCCAGGGTCCGATTGATTGATAAGGTGGCCATCAGAGGGGAGGAAGGGGGCTGTTTTCGGACCGTGTTGCCCGTGCTGACATTTTATGTGATGATATTGTTTGTGTTATGTGCACAGATAGATTGAGCTAGTGAACTATGTTGCCTTCAGGTCGTCACGCCAGATGCAAATTCATATACCAATATATTTATCAAAATATGTTTAACTTAGATAATTTTTCAGGAGCATGTCAAAAGTTCAGCTGTTATTAGCTTTCCTGGTAACAGCTACTTTCTCCAAAGAGCGCTGCAGTTTTTGTCATACTGTGTTGAGTTTGCATCTTTTTAGTGAAGCGTAACTCAAACTTTTTCTGTTAAAAGATAGTCAATTTAATAAATATGTTTGATTGTTCATAGATTTTATATTAGGTTAGTGAAAAGACATTGTATGGCTGTTTTATTATCAAAAGAATTAATTTATTGGTCATTTAAACGTTTCTTAAACTGTTCTCATGGTAAATAAACACTGTTCTAATTAAAGGATACATTGTATCATCTGATACAAAAAATGACCCCTGTAAGCAGTTAGTTATTAACTAGTATTTGACTTGTTAGTTGGCTGAAGAGCAGCTTGTCTGGAGTGTGTTGTGTCTCAATATCTCCCCAGCACTGAGAAAACAATAGAACACGATGCACATTTAAACAGTTTCCTGTCATCTGTGATTAAACGACATTAATCAAATGCACAGATACAGCATCAATTACATACACAACTCACTTTTCCTTTGTTGTTGCATTAGCACCAGAAAGCCTCCGGTGTAAGAAAACGAAAGTTATGTTACTGTCATTACATGTATGCGTTATGTTAATCACTTTAGCACACAATTACAATTTACAAATTTCGCATGAGGACTTGAAGGCAACTCTGTTTACTTCATCCCATAGACAGCACACGTGTCATATCTGTAATGTTTGTTCATGGATTGCAGGAGGTTTGGGCTGAACTGAATGTGTGTGTTATGATAAAACTGGTATTGAAAAGTTTCTTGCTTCTGTCAGACACCCCCCTCGCCCCCCCTCACGGCCACCTTCCCTGCTGTCAGTACATGACCTGAGACTGAACCCATCTCACACACACTGCAAAGTACTGAATCCTTTCTAACACTTGATTTTTTTAGCAATAAACAGTATAGAATGAAGATAATACATTACACAGAGAGATGCAAACAGTTCAAGCCATGTACTTCCTGAGCTCACACAGCTGAATCTTATCTTCACTCGAAGGCCTTCACAGGTCATAAGGAGTTTAGCTCTTAGGATTTTCTTTCATTTTTAGGTTCTTTTGATTGTTTTAGCATTATAATGACAGTTGTAGCTGATGTGTGTGTCATATTCGTTAAAAATAGTCATATAGATCATATTTTTCTACACGACTGTGTTACTAAACTTTTGACCTAAGGTCAGATTCTTTTTATATACAAGTGTTTCACATATAGCAGTGTATAGATTATATAAATATATTATTTTATGTACATGATATGTTTTGAGTCCAGGAGAGCTTACTGGAAATGGCACAATGCCTCACTGTGCCCAATCTAAGGAGACACCCGATGACATGTCACTAAATCTAATGACCAACATGCTGAATGTAGAATCCCAGTGTTTTATGTCTCCCTGGTGCTATTGTTCATTTGAAATAATTCTCTTAGTTTAAGCTGAGCTTCATTGCTGGCAATATTTGATTGTTTTGCAGGAAAAGGGGGTAACACTTAATAATATCTGTCGTCAATAATTGTCATCTATATAACATACAGTACTGGCCTCAGATGCCCCTCCCTCACCGGCGAGTCGCAGCTGGTCAGCCGCATTTTATTGATGAATGTGATTATAGTGTTACCAGCCACACAAAGAATTAACACATGCACTGTGCAGCTCATATTGCAGGGTTTACAGATAGAATAGCTTCACTTTACCTCAAGCTTTAGAAGAGACCTCAGTTTAAAACACTTTATTGATGGAAAGAACAACCATAAACTGTTAGGATTATTTTTCACCATTTTCTGAAATATTGTACTTGTTCCCTTGACATTGTCAGATGCAAATATTTACTCAGTGTAGCCTGATTGTGCCATTGAAAACATTTTTGTATATTACTAGAAATGAGGTTTTGCTGAGCAGCCTCAGTGTTCTCAAATCTCAAATGATATTAAAGGAATAAACAAAACTGAAAACCTGTTTCACTACAAGCTGTTATTTTAAATTCATGCTGCTTTTTCCAGTTCATAGCAGCTCCAAGAAGTCTTTTGTTTTCTGTGGAAAACAATGTGCAATATGTTTTGTGCATGTTTGTTTTAAAAGGATGTGGGGTGTGTAAATGATAGAATTTTCTGACAAACTTTATGATAAACAGATCAGTGCAAGTCTTGTGTGCTAATGATTCAGACACTAGAATGTCTTGAGTTAAAGGACAGTTTCTAGTCTTCCAAACACCCTCCAGAAAATGCTGTTCTAGTCCCATTCTTGACCTGAAAACAGGTCAGCTCAGGTTTACAGTAGTCAAAGTTTACAAATGTTCCAGGGTTTGTTTCCTCTGTTAGCAGGTTAGAAGCGTGACGTGTATGTGCCTATATTGCTAACAGGATGGTTCAACAGGAAGCTGTTTCCAGTGCATGTTCATGAGGCAAAACTTTGAGCTGTTACGTCTGCTTTGAAAAGGTCTTTACAAGACCTGAGAAATGGCACATTGATACTGTTGAGTTCTCCCTGACAGCCTGTGTTTCTTTGTAGGACTTCTGGTTATTGTCACATACTAGATTATTTGAATCTCTAAACACTTGATTGGAATTATTGATGATTGAAATGGTTCGAGAGTGGTCATATTTGTGTTCTGTATAAATGAGATGTGAAATACTGCACCTTGTGTTTGACCCGTTGAATAAATCCTCTTACTCAGACAAGAATCGTGACCTGAGCACTGCTGTACTTCAGCTGAACAACTGGCTGCATCACACGCACTGATGTTAAAAACTCAAGGTGCATTGACAATCGTGAATCATAACATGAATAAAAGAGATCTTTACAAAATACAGAGTAATGTTTCTTTAATACCAATATCAAATTTATCATTCTAAGTTTCTATTTTGATAGCAGGTAGTACACTCCTAGGAAAAAACATTTTAAATGAAGTTTATTTAAAGTTTGAGAGGAGTGCGGTCATGTAATCCAACCATCACCATGCAGGAGTGAGTATATATAGCCGTTCCTCACCTCCGTCCAGTGACAGTCTTGCAAATTCTGAGCTCAGAGCCCTCCCCCTGGACAGCACTCCAAATATGCATCTATGATAAATTGCGATTACATGGTAGTGCAAACTCGTGAAATGGCTTTTATTGGTTTCATGGTCAAATGAAGAGCCTGTAACATTATTTATTGTTCATTTTTATTTATATTGTTCATTACTGAGTGTCATTGGCTAATTTTCAAGGTATTACAAATATCAAAAGATAGATTGATATATATATATATATATATATATATATGTGTGTGTTTTAGAGCAAACTCTCACGCAAACTCTCACGGTTTTGAAACCACATCATGTGTCACGTGGTTTCAAAACCAAATTTACAGATGTGAACATCAAGAAACAATGACACTGTGCTGATGTCCAACCTGAAGCAGATTAAACACAGTGATATTTAAGTATAAACATGGTTTAATATGGATTAGTTCCTGAACGTGTGTTCTTAAGTTCAAGAGTGCCACCTTTTTTCAGAAGCTGATCTTTAGAACCAATAACATTGTGTCTTCTCAACAACTCATTAACATCTCAAAGGTTTCATCTCTGTGATGTATTTATGAATGTGAACATTTATTCTGCTGTTTCAGCATGACTGATGGAAACATTAGTTTCAATACAGACAGAGTTCAACTAAAACATTAAATGTTTTTGATATTTCTCTATTTGTGTTTTAATAATTTGATTTTGGGGTTTTGGATTGTATCCTCAAAAAGGTTTGTAGTCTTAATTCTCAGACAGCTGCTCTCAGTTATGAGAGTTATTAATTATTAGTGGGTACAGTTCTGATTCTGCTCTGCAGGCATTGTTTGGGGTTTTACATTGTATACAGAATAATTTTCTTAATCGTGTAAAAACTCTCCCTGCCCTGTCTTTGAGGTCGTTCACAGCCTGCTTGAGGTTTCCTGTGTTACTGATGTTAATAGTGAGGCATGTGTAATTCCTGGTGCTCTAACAGTGTTGTGTAATTTGAAATTGCAGCACCAGATTGTCTGCAAACAGAAGACATTTAAGTTCAGTGTCTAGTAGGTTAAGACAGAGTGCTTTGGACTGTTCTGGAGCTCTTTCTAGTTTGTTGATGTCTCTCTCTGACTGTTCTGTTACTATGGAGATAGCTTCAATCGACAGCTTGACTGTCATAAACCACTGTTTACATGGTTAAAACAACTGCTTTTCATGTTTGTTTGCTACATGTAATAAATATATTTATTATATTTTAAAATAAAATCACTATACTGTCTGTCAAATTTATTTTATCTGTTTATTTTTATAGAATGTAACAGTCAGTGTAACATTAACAGATGTCACATCTTCATAGTTTCAGATGCAATTAAAAATAGCATAACAGGACTGCAGAGAAAGTTTGATTCATTTTTTAACTATTTCTAATTAAAATTCAATTATGAAATTCAAGTTATCAGAGAATATAGTTCATATAGAACTGCACAGATTGTCATTACACAATGAAAACAACATTTGGCTTTATACCAATCATATATATACCTTTATACCAACCATATCAGTAAAAGAGTCTATATATAGTCTATTTCCATGATGTTTTGTTCAGTTTGTATAATCTGTTGAAAGTGTTGTACATATTCTTAAAATGATTCGGGACACGAGTCTGAAAGGCTGTTAAAAACAGGATGAGAATGATTTATATACAGCATTGATTTATGCTTTCTGTTCTTTTAAACAGAAAGCTTTAAGGTAATTATTTTCTATAACTGCACAGCTTTAAAAACTCTTGACTGTGTTCTTTTTGAATGAACAGCTATTTAAACAAGATGCTTAACAAGTGTAGTTTTACACATGAATGTTTAGGACCTGAGACATGTCTTGACAAACACATTATATGGATTATAGCCATGTAGAAGCCAGGTAATATAAGACTCCAGACTGTTGAATGTTTGAAAATTAATGAGTCACTTTGTGTTTGCTAGAAGCCTGTTTGTATTTGGGTTGGCTGTTAAATGTTGATCAGAATTCATCCTCTGAACTGTCAGCCAACAGCATGGCATTGTCGGGTCCAGTGCACACTTCTCTGGGTGGCTAAAGACGAGAAACATCAAACTAAAGTCAGAAGATAATCCAGATTAATAATCCTATCAGATGTTTACATGCAGCTTTCTTAAAGCCATCTCTGTTTAAAACTAAATTGTAGGTTACTTTATGTACTTTCATTTACATATGTTGAAGTCAAACTGACATTTCCATCAAGTCTGACCTGGCAACTTTGAAACTTGCAGTTTTAAGGAAACATAAGCAAAACTCGCAGTTTAAATGCAAAGATCAGAGAGCAGAAAGCGTTTTGTGTGTGTAGGGTTTGTGTTAAGAGTGTGTGCAGCTGTACCCTCCTCCTCCTCTCATGTGTGAATTTCTCTCTCCTCTTGCGATGAATCACTCTGATGCTATACAGAGCGCCGACCAGCAGAAGAGCCCCAGCTATTCCAATGCCAACAGGTGCCAACATCCCCGACACATAACCTGCCTGGAGAGGAGAGACCAGAACTGGTACTACTGTCCAGGATTGTGAGCAAATAATGTGTTAAATCTTACCTTTTCTCTTATAAGTTCAACCCAACTCTGCACTACAAACAAACACAAACATCACAGCACAATTAATGGGTCTTTTGTGGCGTTTTAAAAATGTTGTAATAAAAGAGTATTATGGGTTTCCTGCTAATTTGTGACACTTTTATAGTGAAATATCAAAAAATCCCTATAAAGAACATCTTCTCAGAGGCAGATTATTTTTTCTTATGCATGATGTCATCAGAATTATGCTTCCAAACATCCCTGTCAGATTAAATAAAAGCATGATAGGTTCTCTGCTCTGAACTTTAGCTGGTCTTATTTCTCACCCAGACCCTGGTTCTGCTGCACCCAGACAGGAGGGGGGGGTATGAGGCTGTGGGGGGGCTGGTTAGGAGCTGCCATTGTGGCTTCTGTCAGGTCCTCTTCACTCTCTTCCTCATCTGAATCTACCCCTTCATCCTCATCTTCATCTGGCTTTTCTAGAAGATAGAGTGACTATTTTAACATGCTGCATCAGTAATGAACATTTTTGACAAGTCACTTTTTAACACGTGTACAAACCTTCAGATTCCAAATCTTCTGTGTCAGTCTTTGGGTTTGATGTTGGCAACTGAACAACTGCAGACACATTGACAGTTTGTGGGGTAACTGAGGTCTGAATGATGTCACAATCTGGAGGACCAATCACAACGCAGTTCAAAGGCTTGATACGTCTATCCAACACTGAAAAGACCCTAGAAACCACACAGAACTCCCTAGCAACTAATCTTTCCACCCAGAAGAACCCTAGCAACCAATCTATCTCCTAATCTATCTTCATTCAAACTTAAAGATTTGTGGTCAAGCCAACATTTAAAGTTTGTCATAAATTATTATAATATTAAGACCTTTTGTTTATATAGCATATGCTGTATACCGAACACAAGTATGAAACATACGTAGTGTTTTCCCATGATGCTCTGCTGCCTCATTAGATTCTGTCACAGGACCCTTGCTCTGCATGTCTGATGGAGTGACGGAGTTTGTCTTCTCACTTTCAGACATCTGCCATGGTGAGGGCCAGTCCAGCGTTCCTGAGAGAGGAACTTTAGAGGAAATGTGGTCCGTTTCTATGGACACCATTTGCTCAAGCTCTGCATCTTCCACAGTTACAGCTGTTGGTGCTATGGCAACAGGCAGTTCGAATATCAACACTGAGCTTCTGGGAGGAGGGACTTCCTCAAATGGTTCAAAAATCAATGGAAGGTCCTCAGAGGACATGGTGACCTCAGCATCCAGCTCCTGAGACGAGGGATCAGCACTCACCTCAGCTGCACCAGCCAAAGACACAAACATAAAAATAGTTTAAACAAAAGAGTCAGAGAACATTGTCAGTCAGGACACAAGAGAACATTATAGTAGCAGTAAGTGTACACACAGAGTCGTTAAAACAACTGCTGAAGAAAATCACAGAAAATGTGCAGCGGATTCTGGAGTTCCATTTATCTGAAGTGTCAACTAAAAATAGAAAGCAATTAGGCTGCTGCCAGTTTCCTGCTGGGGTTCAAACTAGAGCAGGTAAAACCTGAGTCTGTCTCATTTACATTTATGCATTTGGCAGACGCTTTTATCCAAAGCTACTTACAGTGCATTGAAGTTATAAATTTTTTTAGTACATGTACTCCCTGGGAATCAAACCCACGACCTCTTGCGCTGCTAACGCAATGCTCTACCACTGAGCTACAGGAAAACCTAGGTCTCACTTCTTTCCTTCTAGGGAAGGAGGAAAGAGGTCTCAACCTCTTTACTCCTTCCCTTCACTAATGAAAACCAGTAATAATCAGAATCAACAGCAGCAGTATAAATGATAGCACTTCACTGAGTGGCATTTATCTTTTCAATCACTACAGCACAGAGTGAGTGAAGTCCTCTGCTTCTCAGATGTTCTTCTTCTGGAGAAAGACCTCAGGCATCTCACAATGTCAGCAAGGTCTTCTTCTGCACTCAGTGTGCTCAAGATACAACATGAAGCTCAATGTGAATCCTCAGATTTGAGTGATTCAACATTCATTTATTGTTCTATACTCTTCTCTCTGCTCATTTTTCATTAAACATTGATTCATCTTGTCTATTTTATCCCCATACAAAAAATGTAGGAGATAGAACTGAGACAAACTGGATATTTAATGAAGCAAAGAAACTCAGTTCCTCTGGGTTGTTTGCATTAAAATGTATGTAGTAAAGCAGTCGTATCATTTACTGACCTCTCTGCAGGTTATCTGCCTGTGTCCAGACCTCAGCAACATCCACCGATCTGGAGCTGAGGGTCTGATCGGGCTGACGGACTTCAGAAACAGGTGTACTATCCTGGAGCCCAACACCTGCTAATTCAGTCACTGAGTCTCTGCTGGTTATGGTCAGAGATGTCAGAGAAGCCGCTGGATCACTGGTCAATGCTGAGAGGCTGAATGAACCAGTGGTTGGTGGCTTGAGCAGAACTGAAGGAGTCCCGGTGATTGTGTCATTTACAGAAACCAGAACATGATCCATAGAAGATTCTCCAGAGACTGGAACTGGTGTATTCTGGGGCTCATCTACAGACTGTGTCTGAGCCCAGACTGCTCGATCATCCACCTCGGGCTGCCTGCCCCCATTTCCATCAGCTGTCACACCACCCACCCCTTCATAAACACTGCTGCCTACCACTGCCTCCTCCTCTACTCTTCTAAGACCACGCTGTGCTGCCAGAGCAGATGATTGTGGTAGCTCAGATGAGAGATCAGGTTTGGAATTTCCTAATGTGTTTCCACTGGTTACAGTCACAGATGTGTTGAGGGTGGTTGTGGAGATGTTAAATGAATTGTCAGATGAGTCTGAAACTAATAAAGGGAGATAAACCCTTGTGCTCTTAGGATTAAGTGAAACTAATGGTGTCCTGGTGATCGTGTTGGCTTCTGTAAATCTTCTGTCCTCCTTCTTTAGAGGAGTTCTAGATGATGTTTCCACATAACGTTCTTCTGAAGCTTCAGGAGTTACCAGGACTCTCTGTTGTTTGTCACAGCACCTGCCTGTTGGTGGAATGGTCCTTCCAAGTGGAGAGGCCCAGCTTGAAAGACACATCACTGCCATCAGGAGGCTTTGAAAAGCTGCACCGTTTAACATAGTGTATCTGTCACTGAAGCATTGAGGCATAAGTGCCTTCAAACTAAAGTTTAATGTGGCCAGACTTAAAACACCAAAGCACACTTCCTGTAGAATCAAGAAGACATTGAAGAAGACACTGCAAGTTCTCTTCCAAAACATCATTTTAATAATATATTGTTATACATACTTAGATAAGATTGTTACAGAAATGTGTGATGTTTCAAGCTCAATTCTGCCTCTTTTTCTGATTTTTTCAGTCTTTGTTATTGTTCTATTCTACTATTTTAGTTATTATTGTGTCAGAAACTCACTTAACTGCATGTACACTTCAGTTATTGGTTATGGTTCATATAAAACAACATGTCTAGAATTCGTTTTGCAGTTTGAGTTCACCTGACTCAACACATCACTGCAGTTCTCTGTCAGTGTTAAAACAGCACACAGCTCATTCATTCCTGCAGCACCAGAGACCCGTAATGATCAATACTGGGTGACATTTGAGTATACGAATGACCTGTTTAATTGCGTGCATTTATGCCCAACCTTTTACATGCATCAAACGCCTGTTTGTTTTAACTGTTTATCCACCATCATTTGACACAATTCCAGTTTGCTGCGGCGTTTCTGTGGGGCCAAATATCTTTCTGTTTGAATGCGCAGATTCAGCCGAGCAGACAATATTGTTGAGTCATGTGCATTAGAAAACAATTGATTCGTCTTCTGGACAGCTTTAATATAGTCATCACTGAACAAATAAACATTTACATGTTTATACACACTGACTGACGGAGGTATTTAAATGTCTCATCAGTCTTACCTGCTTTGTGTGAATACTGCGCGTCGCCTGTCCAGAGCCTGTTCTGAGGGGCCATTATAAGATGTCATTGTCTGTCTGTCTGTCTGTCTGTCTGTCTGATATCACGCTCTCATCTGCAGACAGACACGCAGTCAGTTTCTATACGCTGTGAGTCTGTCTGCGCATGCATGCCCGCGCGGAACACGTCAGTAATTATTGCGTCCAGTCCAGTTATTGCACTAGTTATTGTCTTCATTTTTGTATAATTATAATTAATAATAGTTTCATATTAAATTGGTTTAGTGAAAAAGGACCCCCCTACCCAGATCCAAGTATAAAACATAACCATGTGTAGTAAAATACTTTTAATAGTGTAACAATAAAAACATGTTGATGTCAGTATACAATAATTTCACATTAAATCATGTTGCCTCAGATCTGAGTCTCTTGCAATCACTGATTTCAGATCAGAAGACACTGTCCACATTAGCACAGTACCGTGACAACATGTATCTCCCTGCGCATTTTGTTTGACATTCAATATAAAAAATAAACATTATAATCAATCGTGATGAAAGTGTAGAATACGTTTGTGTTGAATATATAAATATCATTTACCTTTGCATGGGTTATTTTTATTTAGGCAGATGTAGGACAGCAGTGGTACTGTGAAGGACCCGCCCTACCTGTAATGTTCAGAGTCGCCTCTCTGTTTTTACACAATTATTGTCTGATTTCTGATATTTTAATTCATACAAGCAGATTAAAATGCATTTGTTTGAAGGGTTGGGCAGTGGGGGAGAGAAAACAGCCGTGGTCATTGATTTAGGAGCGGCGCACACAAAGTTAGCGACTGTTTTAGACGGAGCTGTTAGCTTAACGCTAAATATATAAATAAACAATGTTTTTGGGTGGATGCACTTAAATGTCATACGATATATAAAATATTACGTAAATATGTAGCGATTGGACATTATATATATCAAAGTACTGTGGTTTTTGCTGCCTGATACCATCACTGTACAATGTTTAGACCACAGATCTTTATTAGATGTCAGCAATTTGTGTTGTATGATACGTTTCCTTTTTCAGTATTAAAACTTTTATAATTAATGTGATGTTTAATTGTTGTCTCTTAGGACTTTAATGGGTTTGTTGGTTTTTGTGTATGCTGGTAATGTTTGGGTACAGAAAAGTATTCTGTTGTTAATTGCATGTATTATATGTAGATGTGGCTTTGCTGGGGAAACAGGGCCAAGATTCATCATTCCCAGTGAAATTAAACGTGCTGGATCTCAGGAGGTCTGTATTGGAATGAGTGGCTAGTGATCAAGGACATTGTGGGATTATGACAGTTGTATTGGATTGGTCTCTTCCTCTTGCAGACTGTTCGAGTTGTCCAGTACAACATTAACACAGAAGAGTTGTACAGCCTCCTGAAGGAGTTTATTCACCTGCTGTACTTCAGGTAGGATAGAGGGAACTGTGTTCTGTAGTCGTGTGGCATGTGATGTGGAGTGTGCGCTGTTTGTGCATCCTCTGCGTGATCCCGCTTGAACTCATGATGTTGTTTCTCTGCAGGCATTTGCTGGTGAATCCTCGTGACCGGCGTGTGGTGGTCATTGAATCCATCCTCTGTCCTTCACACTTCAGAGAAACTCTCTCCAGAGTCTTCTTTAAACATCTGGAGGTAAAGCTGTTCTTCTGTCAAACTCTCCAGTCTGTGTGTAAACACATTATTCCTATAGCTCATTTCCGTAATCAAATCCAACCTAAAACCTATAATAACACGTTCTGCTGTGTGGTTTTGATTTGCGATTATGTTTATTAGTTACTGCTGGTCTGTTTTGCGCCCCGTAAAAAACAATACTGGAGTAAGATTTGAGTATACGCAATGACCTGTTTAATTGCGTGCATTTATGCCCAACCTTTTACTTGCATCAAACGCCTATTTGTTTTAACTGTTTATCCACCATCATTTGACACAATTCCAGTTTGCTGCGGCGTTTTTGTGGGGCCAAATATCTTTCTATGTTTGAATGTGCAGATTCAGCCGAGCAGACAATATTGTTGAGTCATGTGCATTAGAAAACAATTGATTCGTCTTCTGGACAGCTTTAATATAGTCATCACTGAACAAATAAACATTTACATGTTTATACACACTGACTGACGGAGGTATTTAAATGTCTCATCAGTCTTACCTGCTTTGCATGAATACTGCGCGTCGCCTGTTCAGAGCCTGTTCTGAGGGGCCATTATAAGATGTGTATTGCGTGCGTGCGTGCGTGTGTCAGACACGCAGTCAGTTTCTATACACTGTGAGCCTGTCTGCGCGTGAATGCCAGTGCGGAAAACTTCAGTAATTATTGCGTCCAGTACAGTTATTGTTTATTGTTATGACAATAATACAATATACACAGGGGAAGAGAAAAATATAGACAGGATTTTACCAAGTATACACATAGTTCTATAATATATTATATATAATAATATATATATATAATACAATATGGAACAATATACACAGAATTACACACAGTGACAAAAGACAGGGTGTAGCAGCAGTGTAGTTATGGAGGTATGAGTGACTTCAGTGCTCTGATGGTCTGGAGGAAGACACTGAGCTGCTGCTCAAGGCTTTGATGCTGATATGAACATGGAGAACATACTGTGTCTTGGATGGCTTGGGTCCTTGATCATTTTCTTCAGGCAGTGCTCTGTGTGAGTGTCTTGCAGGGAGTTTGGTTCTGATGATGTGTTGTGCAGATTGCACTATCCCCTGTAGGGCTTTGCCATTGTGAGCAGTGCAGTTCCCAAACCAGGCTGTGGTGCCGCGAGTTAGGATGCTTTTCATAGCACATGTGTAGAAGGTCCTGAGGGTTCAGGGGCTCAAGCTGAACCTCTTTAGCTGTCTCAGGAAAAACGCCACTGCAGCATGCATGCTAACCCCTCAGTGGCCCAGTGTTGCAATAATAGTAAGTAGAGATCGATTTGAAAAACACTGCACTGCAGTTTTAAAAGACGTCTTGTCTGTTCTAGCCCGACACAGCAACATTGACTCAACCATTAAAGTGAGTTTGGGGCAGGACTTCCTGACTAGCAGTAGACACTGATTGTTTGGGTTTTTCAGTGCGGTTTAATGGAGCAGAAATGTTCCTCTTCATCTTACGTTACCTGTTAAACCTAAAAACAACATTTTTAAATTTCTTTGTAAGAAGTGATCGTGTGCACAATTTCACTGATTTGGTTTATAGTGACACCATGAACTTAACAGTGCACTAGATCTATGAAGGATTTCCAGTTTTAACTGCCTGGGAAGCTCTTCCAGTTGGTGGGAAAGCCTTTCATAAGTACGTCACTTGAGAGAGGGAATCATATCTGCAGAAATATAGCTTGTGTTCTTCTGCTGGAGTTCTCCACTGTTTATGTGTCCTGCAGGGAGCTGCACAGTCTGCTGAGCGAGCAGTGTACAGTGGACACAGATGCAGGCGCAGGTCTCTGTCTGCCCACGGTCTTAAGTAAGACAGCCAGACGCACTCACACACACTGAAAATATCTGCCATGACACACTCTTGATTATAAACATGATATATGAATATAACAAAATACGTATTTGCATATGTATCTAAGAGCCTAAATAATATCAATCCACAACCAAAACTGTGCAGAATGTCCTAAAAACAGAGTAAAAAGTGTGCAGTAAGATTATATGAGGGAGTGTTGAATGATTTATCTGTTCATATCACAGACTGTATTTCAGAGGAGGTTGTGGAGGATATCAAAGGTGAGTCCATCATTCCATTATTTGTGACGTTTGAGTTATGTAACAACAATTTGTGTTTTCATTTGTCTGTGTTTAGTGAGGGCGTGTTTCGTCAGTGACTTGCAGCAGGGCTTGAAGATCCAGAGGGCCAAATTTAACATGGAAGGATCTGCTAAGGTCAGAGGTCACAGTTTTAAATGTTAATAGACAGGAAGGTAATCTGATTTAATAATTAATAATTAGTTTTAACTTTTTTCATTTTTAAGTTGATATTAAACCACCATCAAACATTTGGATGCCTCTTCTGATCTTAAAAAAATGAGATTTTATGAAAAGACTTCTGCTTTAATAGTTATATTTTATAGATAGATGCAAGTTGTGCCAGTGTATTAATTTCTACAAAATTAATCAAACTCTGTAATGATACAATTAGAATCAGAATATTTACCTTCAGTTCTGATTGGTCCATCAGAGACCTGCACCTCCTCCAGATGTGGAATATCCATTGGACGGTCAGAAGATTCTCCATGTTAAGGGTTTCATCAGGTAAACACTTCCAAACCATTTCTGTAATTTCTGTAATTTTCTATCTTTAAACTCAATGATAGGTTCAGTGTGTGCCTCAGAGACTGGGAACCTCTTATGTTGTGACTTCTTCCACATCTTAGAAGGATCACAAAAAACACTTTTGTCAAAAAAAGATAGACTTTATTATCAGACATATAAAGCCTAGTTGGTCTGCAGAACAACTGTTTGTGCCTGGTTGGGGAAGTGACTTTATAGGAGTCTTTCATGCACACTTCAAAATGAGTTATCAGGGGGTTCCTGGAGTTACTATCTTCCTCCTTTGGGCCCTTGTCAATAACAAGAGATGTGCTTGTACAGTAAGAGACGTGCTTACACTGTTAAATGTAGAGTAGAACTATAATGGTAAAATAATTTGTACCTGATTCCTTTATATTTTGGTTAATAAAGTCTTCACTTACAGGCATGTTTTGTTTATTAATCTGACTCACACTGCTTGACTCTTTCAGAGATGGTCTGGCTGAGATGTTGTTTGAGCAGGATAATGAAGAGAAATCTGTTGCCACACTTTTACTCAACACTTTGGTTAAGGTACAAAATACTAAATCTTTAAAATACTCTTCTGTGACAAATCCTTTAGAAAATCACTATGTGTTCTTGGCTGTGCTTGAATAAGACCATTCTGTATCCGAGTTTAATCTAATTTAGAGTATCAGAGGGATTCTATAAGCACCTTTAGCAACCACATAGCATCACCATAGCAAACACCAGAAAACCTTAGCAACTGCATAGTAACTCCTCAACACATTTCATGACCAGTGTCCCATTGACACTCGTAAGATTCTGTCGGAGAACTTGGTGGTAATTGGTGGTATGGCCATGCTGCCTGGGTTTTTGCATCGACTGCTGGCTGATTGGTTAGGAGGTGAGCAAGACAGACATCCAGAGACCTGCAGATACCATTAGGGTTTTAGTTTTCACATTGGATTGATTGTTGACAAAAAACCAAGTTGACATATCTATTAGTTCTGAACATTTGTGTTTCTGCATGATTTGCAACGTTGGCTGTTTACCAAGGTCACCAAATAACAAGACTTGAGTGGCAGTGTGTTTAGTGATTTCAGGCAATCTCTGCGTCATTAGCAGCAAACAAAACAGTGATCTTAACAGGAGTTCAAAATAAAATGAGCAAAATGAACAAAACAAACTTTGATGTCAATCATTCTTGGTTCTGCAGCTAAAGCTCTAGATAAATTCAGATTTTAAAATCACGTTGATTAGCCCAGCCTAACTGCAGTTTTATAGTGTTCTAATGACATGACTTCTTGATTATGTTTCTTTGCTTGTAGGTGCTATATTTGGAGCACTGCAAGACATCTTGGGCAGTCTGTATCCAGAGATTATTACAGCCAGACAGGCCGCATCCCGGACTGGTGCTCAAAGATGCTTGTGTGTTATCAAAAGAAATGTGTCTGTAATAAAAGTACATCAACTAAAGGCTAAGACGACAACACCACCAGAGGACAGTAAAGATCAGTAGTTGATCTCCACTTTATTAACGTGTGCTTGTGAATGTAGCACAGGTCTTGTACAACAATCTTTTGTTTTTGTTTTTTTGGTTCAACAATCTCAAAACAATTGTCCTACAAAAAGCAAAACATCTCTGCAAAATTCCTCTTCTTACATGTTGGCTTTTTAAAACTCTTGGCAGAGCCAATTACCTGGTTTAAACTATGTAAACTATAATTGACAGGTTGTTTTATAGCAAGCATGGTGCATGGGAGGCCTTCAAGTGTCAAGAAAAACTTGATTCCATTTTAATTTTATTTGACTGCCAAGAGTTTAGCACAAATATGTTTCAAACCTCAGTGTATTTATTTGGTTTGTAAATAAAAATGACAAAATTAGACTCAAAAAGTTGTGTCTTGTGCTTGGTTTTAGATTTAATGTTAGGTTCAGTAATGTTAACTTGAATCTCTGTCATTTAATTGTATATTAAGAGAGCGACTGAGGGCTGTCTTGACACTACTTTGAACCCTACAAATTCTTTCATGTTAATGCACTTGGTGCATTGCAAACAGTGAGCAGAAGCACAAGGTTTTCAAAAGTGACATTGTAATGTGACCGGGAGTTAAGAAAATGTTATTTTTAAAAAAAAAATTTTGGAGAGACACGTCCCATCTTATTTCTGTTTGTAAAACATGCAACCATAGTTATGTTGAGGCTGCATTATGCTGTCGTGCTTAAAATTATTGGTTAAAATTAATTTTTTGCATGAATGCCATTTTTGAGATGGATTCAAGAAAGTCTACAGATGACACTAAAAAGTTTTTTTCTGTTAATGGGTTTAAATGCATTTGCCTTAAGGACACAGTACAAGGTTTATAGTCCTTTATAACTGTTCTATGTCGGACTGTATGGTATAGTCACAGTGAAATTGACATGGTTTACCCATACTGTTTAATTTTGCAAGTTCCAGTTCACACCTTTTTCATTTATCTTTAATATGACATCAAAAAGGCAGTAAATTAAATCTTCACTGACCAATGAGGCTCAGTTTCTAAGCTCCTACTTGTACAAGTATGGAGAATCATGATTGTTAATTGAAAAGGTGAAATTATGAGTAAGTGCCAATCTACAGAGTACATAAAGGCCAAAGGGCAACACTTTGGTTGTGTGCTTGATTCAGAAGCTATTTCAGAAAGTTGGTTTATTGGCTGTTTGCTGGTGTTCTATGGAGTCTGTCATGCTGTTCCACAGTAATTTGCCCCAGAAGCCTCAAGCTTCAGTTCCAACAAACTGAGCAACGGTTTTCTCAGCAGTTTCAGCAGCCGGTGGCTCAGGCAAAATCTCTGGACAAGTGTGCTGTAGCTGATTATGAGCAGATCCATTGTGGACAACCTGGTATTAGTGGTGCTGAGTGTGAAGCTATAAACTGCTGCTTCAATGGACAGCAGTGTTATTATGGGATGGCAGGTAAGAGGGTTAAATCAGTGGCTCTTTCACGGTCTAACTGGTACTTTACTAATTTCTGTTCCCAATTACAGTGACTGTCCAGTGTATAAGTGATGGTCAGTTTGTGTTGGTGGTGGCTAGAGATGTTACGCTTCCTCGATTAAGTCTGGACACCATCCGTCTACTAGGTGGTAGTAAACCACCTTGTGGTCCTGTTGGTTCCACTACTTCCTTTGCCATTTACCAGTTTCCTGTCACAGCTTGTGGCACGAGCATGATGGTGAGGGTTTTTTTTAATTGTTCTGGAACTGTTTTGTTGACCATGCTTCCCCCTACAGGGGAATAATGGTTATGTGGTGTATGAGAACTGAATGACTTTATCCTATGAAGTGGGGATTGGACCTCTTGGTTCCATCACAAGGGACAATCACTTTGAGTAAGTTATCAGTTTAATCATGACTGCTATTCCTTGAATGCCCAAAACTCACTATGTTGCGTAGACTTCTCTTCCAGTGTCGATACTCTGCCACTGCAGTGGAAGCTCTGGTTGTGGAGGTCAACACTGTTCCACCACCTCCACCGGTACCTGCTCCTACTTTCCCCAAACTCTAGATGACTGGTTAAATCACTTTCTTCTCAGGGGATAAGGCTTACACTTCCTACTATGCTGAGTCTGAATATCCAGTCACAAAAGTTCAGCGAGAGCCTGTGTACGTTGAGGTGCACATTTTGGAGAGGACGGATCCCAATATTGTGCTGATGCTGGGACGTTGTTGGGCGACATCAACCCCCAGTCCACTTAGTCTGCCCCAGTGGGACCTTCTAGTTGATGGGTGAGCAGAATCCCAAGCAGTTCTACCACTGGCCTGCTGTGGACTAGTCCTGACTGACACTTCTGTTCTAGATGCCCTTACCAGGATGATCGTTACCTGACCACTCTGGTTCCTGTGAGTGGATCATCTAGTCTTCAGTTCCCCACCCACTACATGCACTTTGTTGTGAAGATGTTCACGTTTGTGGATCCATCATCACTGGCCCCTCTGCAGGAAATGGTATGATTACTGACCCTACCACAGTTTTTAACCCCAAGAACTTTAAATATACTAGGAAGCCATGTTCTCTTGTCAGGTCTTCATCCACTGTAGTACAGAGGTGTGCCATCCTGCTTCTGGCCCTTGTGAGCGAAGTTGCACAAGACAAAGTAAGTGCTTCCTTAATTCTTCTCAATATTTGCAATAAGTTAATTTGATTCACACTGCTTTCCTTTCAGGAAGGGATATTCATGTGAGGATCACCACCGATGGCCAAACTGTTTCTATTGGGGAAATCACTGTAATTCTATGATTTTCCCCCCCCCATTTAATAAAAGACCTTAGACCTTGCCGTGCATTCATGAGGTTTATTTACACTTGATCAGGCTAGTCTTTAAGCTTTAAGCATCCAGACCAATTGTTTACAAACTAACAGCACTTCCAAAACCAGACTATCTTCACAGAAGGCATTCATGCTCCTGACTAAAGTTCTGCTTTAGATATTACTGTTTGGGTTTTAAAACAAAGATTGTAGTCGTTCTGTTGTCTGTTTACATAGTGGAGAAGACTCAAACTCCACATTAATGCTCCATTCCTTTTGCTCCTTGGGGCGTGTTCATACTAATGACTTTGACAGCTGTAATTATGACGTGTGTCCAAATGATTATGATTGGAAAATTGTATTGGGATGTGGCATCTTTGGCTTGTTCCACTTACTGACAGACAAAAAGCACTGGTGGAATAAAATGCAGAGCAAAGCTTGTGTATTGTATGTAATTGATGCTTTGTGTTCTTGTAGCTTGAGCGGTAGAGCCGTGTTAGCACCACAAAGGTTGTGGATTTGATTCCCAGGGAACGCATAATTATAACATACAGCATGTCAAGTCATTTTAGAAGCTTCTGCTCAATGCGTAAATGTTTTGCATTGCAGAGTTTGGAAAATGTAACTTGCATGCAATGAAATGTAATCTCACTTTGTACAATGGCTATTTCACTTTTTATGTAAATAAAGTTGTGACGTCCATGTTCCTAATTACAATTTTTGCCATGTGCCACTGAGAAATGTTGGAGCTGAAAGCATTTAAAGATTCCTACTGGTAACTACTGTGCTGTTTATTTAATGTGCAAAATCACCTTTTTGATAGCACTGCCCAATTTCTTATGCAAAGCAGTTAATCCTTAACTTTGGTTACAAACTACATGGCACCTTTTAAATGTTTATATGAATGTTTAGTATTGGGTGTTAATATGGATTTTACTTATTTGTGATTTGTGAACAAGATTAACTGGCACTTTTCTTGCATGTGTTCCCTGTGACAAACTAGCCTGAAATGTTTCCAATGCAGCTTCAGTTTGCTACTCTGCGACGACCCAATTCTGCAACATTACTGGTGAGGAGGGCCTAACACAAGCCTGAGGGGCAGAGTGATGTGCACAGGGGGTGGGCTGACTCGTGCAAAACAAAGACCAGTAATCTCATATTGCCAAAACAAAAGTTGTGAAACCAACTCTTTTTGGATTGACACCTGTGGAGTGTTGTGAAGAGTTTTGATCATTTTGCCTTATCTAATTAAAGGGCTGTTTACTAGTTAATAGAATAAAATGTGCTGGACTTTGAAGACAGTTTCTCACTGCAGTGGATTAACATAGCGAGGAGACTCTTGTAATGCATGGCTGCATTGTCTAGCAGTTCGACATGAATAGATTTGTCGGTGTTTTGCAGCTGGTCCCACTTCTGCTCTACTTTCTGCTTGTACAGGTAGTAAAATGGCTCCTAAGCATCTGTTAACAAACATTTACCATCCAAAACCATTTGTGCCTAACTACAGAAATCCATAGTGGTATAAGTTATTGTAAGGGTACGCACTTTAAAGTGTAAAAAATACATTCCAAAAATGTATGTCATGTTGTGTTCATGTTTATCTTTGTCATTCTCAATAGTTGATAATTGTTGCCGTGAAAGAATCTACTCATCTTTATTTATTGATGATAAAAACAGTAAATCTTAAAAATAGATCTTAAGAGCTCAAGATTGTGGGTTGTAATAAAATAGCCAGCTTTTTGCAAGATTATCAGTGGGTAACAACTTTTTTTTTTAATTGCACAAAGCTCTTCTACGTCTTGGAATTAACATAGGAACTGCTTCTGAGATACTTCAATGGTGCAATTTTTTCTTTCTGGATCAGATGTAGTCATTATGAGCTATTCTCTGTAGAACTATGTGAAAATTCACAATTTTTAAAAAAAAGAGAAAATCTTAATTTGAGAACCTGAAGTTTGAATTGGTTTTGACAGACCGATTCTTTTGACAACTACTGAATGAATCCTCACTGTAGTCATAATGTCCTCTCATTGCTATAGTTGCGACTGCACCTCTCTTGGCTAAAGCTAGTGTCCACCCCCTCTCACCCCTTCTAGAGATCTGAGACCCCATGTGCCCTAATTAATGTACAGGTCCTGCGTGTAGGCGTACAAAATGCCCCAACAATGGATGGAGCCAAGTTTGCATCCAGGGCTCTTCAGTCAGGTTTGGTTCAGTGCACAAAGACAATTGCACGTCTCTCTCTAGCAGAAACCGCTTTCTCTCTTGCTCATAATGTCACCCATTTTCTGCTGCTCACAGAATTTCATTGCTCATGTGGAACCACTGAGACGTGTCTTTCCTCAAGTGTTCATGAAGACAAAAATAAACTGTAGTGAGAGATGCACTGAGCTCAGACCTGTTGCCTTGGTGACAGGCCCAGAGCACTGGGCACAGCTTTGCACTCTGACACTATAAAATGAGCATGACCTGATTGAAGTCTATATATTTGGTAAAACATTGTATTGCAATTTACAATACGGTCAAGCTATACACATTATCAGTGCATGTGTGTATTACAATTAATGACCAGCTGGCCATGTATCATCAGCTGTGTGGTTATTTTTCCAAAAAAAAAGAAAGAAATAGACTGATTTGAGTATTTCAAATCATTTGAATTTTATTTGTATTTGTTAATACAAAGGGAGCTGAAATCTTGAAATGTCACATTGTCTTTTATTATCAATAACTTTTACGTTGTAAATTACTTTGATTTTTGCTGTGTTGTTTTCTTTCATAGAGTCTGTGTCCATTACTTTTTAACAGGTTTCTAATGTATTGGGCAATTCCCAGTCCAAAGGTAAGACTTTTTTATTTAAAAAATACTGTTGTTTTGTGATCTTTTGGATTATTTGTTTTGTTTCTTTCATGGATTCTCTACATCACAGATAAGGTTTGCTAGCTAGCAAAAACAAACTCAGAAAATAGAATTTTACAGAAAATAGAAAGCATAGTAACACTTTTAATAGTAATCAGATTTAAATCATTCTGAGAAAAGAAACATGGTGTGGACTTTATGCCTCAAGTCAAAGCTTGGTTGTGTGAGATTAGCATTGCCTAGTTACCTTTAGTTAGTTAGCTTATTAAAAGCTGTTGCTCTGCCAGCAGGATAAATGGTTCCATAATTTGAACATTAAACGTAGGTCTGTGCTGAAATGTGTATTTTTAATTGCTATAAATGAACTAGACTATGGTGATTGTGAAATGGTTACTTTTGAAACGTGACTGTTGCTCTATACAAAAGGAAATACTTTCTGTCATGGAGGATGTATTAGTACTTTGTAAAAGGAAGCAGGTGTAAAGTCAACTTTGTGTATGACGCTGTAGTGATGCTGTTCCATGAAGCATGGGGACGCAGTCTGTGCAGCTCCATGCAGCGGATGGTGGAGGTGGAGCAGGAGTATCCTGGAGGTGTGGAGCACATCTACAGTCCAGGCTGCGTGCCCCTGCTGCGCTGCTCAGGTTGTTGTAATGATGACAAACTGGCGTGTTACCCCAGCAGCACACACAACATCACCATTCAGGCAAGACTAACATGTTCATTCACAAATCTCACTGCAGTGTTTAATATGACGCAGTAACTTTGAACAGCCATTTATGTTGCTGCCCATGCCATTCCGCCCTGCCAATATTTGGAAAGCTCACAATGTTAAAAAATTAGCATTGTGCTACAAATCATCCATTTATTACATTACCACATTAAAAAACCCTTGCATTATATATTTCACTTTAAAGTAAAATAATGTCAAAACCTTATTGAAAAACACAATCAACAAAGCAGATTGTAACCTTGCCATACAGCAAATGACATCAAAATTGGAATCTACTGAATAAAAGATATGAATAAATACACTATAGGCATTAAAGCTTGATTGCTCCCGTTTCTGCTGCCTGTGTGTTCAGCTGTTGAGGATAACTCCAGCAGACAGAAGCAGAGAATATGTGCTGATGTCCTTTCAGGAGCATCACACCTGTGAATGCAGGTACGAGTTCGCACTCATTCCACAGCTGTACACATTTAAAAAAGGTTTTTTTCTTTTATACAACTTGTTTTTTGACATTTAGACCCAGAAGACACCGCTGGAGAGCTCAACGGTGAGTACTGATTGATTGTGTTGTTTCATGTGTCTAAGTGACTAAATTAAAAAACTGTCCCCTTTCATTTTTTGCAGCAAAAGGAGGCGAAACGGTAAACGCCAGAGAAGAGGCAGCGCTGGACACAAATGACATTCTGCGTCAGTGACTCTCTGCTGCCCTCTGCTGTAGAAACACATTTGATAGTCCAAGAACTGGGATTCAACGCATGTAAAGATTATTATTATAGATTGTTATATTAAATGTGTTATTGCGTTCTATAGATTATTGATCACTCTCAAAATGAACATTGAAAGAAAAGAAAACATTCGTTCACTTCTTTTATCCACGTCTAAGCACAGAAAAGATGAATCCCTGAACTTCTAGGTTTCTGAAGTTGGTTTCTGAGGTGAATGTCCTGCTCATTTTCTTTATAGAGGATTAGAGTTTTCGAGATTTCGTGTAAAAAACAGACCTGCTGTGAGCGCTGAGGTTCTTGAGTGATAATTGCTGCTGCAAAGAACTGCAATACCCACAATCTTGAAGAAAGATCCACCAAACAAAGAAGTCACTCTTACCAAGCAAATGTCAACCATGGCAAAAGAACTCTGAAGCATCAGGCTTGCAGAAGGTGTCAAATGTTCAATGTTCAAAAACATGTATACATTGAATGCATTGTAAGTTGCTGTGGATAAAAGTGTCTGCTAAATGCGTAAATGTATTTGCATGTATTAACTGTTAATCAGGATTCAGGGCTGCAACAATTCATTTTCCATTTCAAATTTTCATACCATTTTCAAGTTTAAATATTCTTTAAAATATAGTCAATAAGAGGTCACATATTCATAATGACTATTTTTTATCACATCAGGATTTGAAATGTATATGATAATTTTAATCATACTTCACTTATCTGTGTGCACTGTAGGTCATTATTCTTAGTCAATTCTTAGTTATTCTGGTTCATTATTAGTCAACTACAGCACAAGCACTTCTGGACATTTTCAAGGTCTGTTTTGGGTAGGAAGATGCAACATTTTTTTAAGAACAACACTGAAACTGATCAAATCAGATCTGTTATTTTTCAGGTGAAAAAGCCTAGCAAGACGATTTTCAGGTCACATTCCACCCCAAAGCTAAAACAATTTTGTTGCCCATTGAAACGTAAAAAAGGTTTATTTTAGAACATTATTTTCATGACAAGTAAACATGTTAATGGTATGTGTGTGTAAGTTCATACAGTATTTAAGTTACTGTCAAACTACAAAAAATAGACTACATTACAAAACACCCTAAAATGTCTGTTTTTTATTAAACTGTTACTTTGCTACTAAAATTGTTCCAAGACAGTTCTAACTAATCATTATTTGTCTTTACTGCACGTGAAGTACTTCAATAGTAATATCATAACATCCCAATATTGTGTCAGAGGTTTAGCTGAGCTCTGTTACGTAACGACTCGCGCCGCTGTCACAAAATGTTCTCACGTCTCGCTGTAGTCACGTTTTATTTCTTAGTGCTCGGGCCGATAACCAATCCTAGCTGAGTACAAAGAATGACGCAGGCACTTCCGTAGACAGACCCGCCTACTTTCACCATCAAGTCCCATAAAACAAAGGCAGGCGTTCAGGGTTCTTCACCCACAAGCCCCGCCCCCAGAGCCTGGATTGGCCTGTAGGAGAAATTCGTCCTCAGCGATTGGATAGTTGAGAAGTCGTTCATGTGGCCGTTAAGAACTGGAACGACACAACGTAGACTTACCAAAAGAAGAAAAGCGCAGTCGCAACGTTTATGTTTTCAATATAGTTATTATGTTATAGAATAACGACACGATAATAATTCATAAACACATTACAATTTATAAAGCACGGACGAAGTGACCGTTCAGTGAGGGCGGGGCCCGGGTCTCGTGTACTGCACCGTGTAACCGCGAGCGTGTTTTCCGTGACGGGACGAACCGAGATCACGGTAAGACGAAAGCTGAAAACGGACTGAAACGCACAGTTCTAGCAACTGATCTGGACGTACTCGAAGTTTTTGTAGAGAGAGAGAAACAAACATGTAGTGTGTATTCATCCGCCGGGTGAAGTCACGGCCATCGCGACACAGAAAGCTGTCACGATCTGAGGTTTAAAGCGTCACATCTTTACGTGCTGCTCTGAGGTGTCGACAGAATCGCTTTTCTTGACCACCTAAACGTCATTCGTGCTGTTTGATTAGTGTTTTAGTGCATATGTGTTGGCCACGCAGCTTTAACATTTACGTATATATTTGAGTTCAAATATAGAAAACGGTTATATATAACTCATCAAGCTTATAGCTGCGCCTTGCATTATATTAAACAGGTCAACGGGTACGTCACAACTGGACTTCATTACGTCATGGTGTCAGCTGTAGTAGAAACCCAGGAGTGCCGATTTGATGTCATATAAACCCTTCTGGTGCGTCAAAAGTAACTCGGATGGTGCACGGCAGCTTATTGCATGACGTGTTATGGTGGCGTGGCTTTGAGTGTTTAATGATGTTCGCTTGTGTTCTGTGTTTGTGTATCAGAAACAGGAGGAAGATGATGAGCAGGAAGTTGAAGGATGAAGATCATATGAGAGCAATGGCCAAATTTAAAAGCAAACGGATGGAAAAAGCAGAGTCTGAGAGGGACTCCGGGTTCTCAGGTTAGGACTCTTACAGAATGTTTGTGTGGGTATTTGGAAAGCGTGTCTGAGTAAACCAGGTCACTGCCTGTCCTGTGTGTGTTTGTTCCTGACAGACGCCAGCTCAGAACATCTGAGTGCTGTTGATCAGACAGACACAGACGACGCATCGTGTTGTGTGGGGTCTGCGGGGTCACTTCTAGATCACAGCCATCTCATCTGGCTGCAGTGGTGGGGGGCGGGGCTCTGCAGGGTCTGTCGCCAATGATCATAATGAACAATGTTGTTCTGAAGCAGGTAAACTTGTTTTATTCACACTGATATAACCTTGATGTTTGATCTTACATGATATACCTATTCTGACTTTCTCAGTGTAAATGCCAAATAATGAAGTCTGAGATGATGAAAGGAAGTAATGTTTTAAAAACCTTTTTTTAAATTCCGGTAACATTTAATCCTTGTATTTATGTATGTTTTGTGTGGTTTTATATACTATCTTCAACAACATTTTTAATTTAACCGCATTTATTAAAACACTGTGATGAAACTGTGAGTGTGGACACTTTACTATTATATTACAAACATATTTCAACGTGTCATGAATATTATTAGGGACAGTCGTGCTTCAATGGTGGTCACACGTTTGGTACAAATTAATCAATTACTGTTCTACATAATTTATATGGTGAAACATAAATAATGTTAAATACATTTATAGTAAAACATAAACATGTGTACTCTGAAGTCTTTCCAACAATGTATATATAACGTGTCACGTAACGTATGCGTCCTGCTGAATGGACGGTTACAGTAATACAGAGATACAGATTTTTTGATGTGCACTGTTGTCGCAAATTAATCAGTTACTGTTCCTACATGATTTATATAATAAAAAATGAAAACAAAATTAAGGCAAAAAAACAAAATTATTTTTTAATAATTAAGGTTATAACAAAAATATAACCTTAGGGCTTTCCAAAGATATGTAGTTTGTCATGATTCTTTAGGTTTAGTATAGGCTATTAGTGGTATTGATGTGTAATAACAAATGGGCCCACTAGGGGGCCAGTGACGTTTTACATATTACTTATCGCTACGTCATTCCATTTGTAAAAGGGCGGTGAGATGTGAATGTACATGCTTAGAGCTTTCCAGTGATATGTCTATGTATGGATTGTATTTAAATGATTGTATGATTTGTATTTTAATTGTATGAATAGATCCAGGCCCTAAATGAGTGTCACATCATCACCCAATTCCAGATGCTTGTGAATGTTGCATTAGGGTAACAGTAGAACGATGTGGCATGACTTTTTATCCAGATCCTTCTTCACTTGTTTATCTGCAGTCTGGAGACACGCCTCCAACTCTGAAGCCCTGGAGCTTCAGTCCAGCCGTTGAGGTGGTTCAGCAGCCCCAGGTCGTCTTCCTCCAGCCCATGGTCCCCCAGAGAACTGCAGCTGTGTCAAAGGCACCTTCTTCTAAACGCCGTCGTCTCAAGAAGTATCTCCCTATCTTTAAATCCTACCCCAAAATTGCCCCTCACCCTGGGGACAGTCCACATCAGGGGAGCAACAGTAGCAGATCCTCACCCAGCTCCGTTTTCTCCACAAAAGGTTTGTCTTCCTCTCAGCTGGATTGTGGTCAAAAAGACAAGCATTGCAGCTCGCAGCCCAACGCGTCCTCCAATACACTAGCAGTGGTAACGTTATCCAGCACCCCTGCAGCGCCTACCACTCCCCACAACACATCCACTAACTCAGACCCTACTTGCTCCCTTCACAGTGAACAACAGGTGGGCGAGAGTCCAAAATCCACAGACAACTGTCCCAACTCGATTCAGCAGATGTTGACACCTAATTCATGCACCATTTATGCCAGCGACAGGGACAACAAGTTAAAGCGATTCTGCAACACCTACAATATTCTGAATAAGTCAGGCCTGCTGGAAATTACGCTCCGAACAAAAGAGTTAATTCGCCAAAACCGCCGGACACAGACAGAGCTGGAGCGACTGCGTGAACACACCAACCTGTTCACACAGGCTGTGCAGACGGGGGATTCTGGAATCTGGAGCAAGCTGCAGATGAGCATGCAGGAGGAGAACAGAGGCAGAACAGATGATCACGAGGAGTCGCAGATACTGCGCTGATGTGACCCACATGAATGGAAACAGATGTCTGGCAGCTGAAATTATGTATGTTCCCATCATGCAGCAAAAAACATCATGTACATTTATGATCTTTTTTATACATGTTAAAACTATATTATTCTTGTAACATTTTCTGAAGTGAATATATCCCATAGCTGCAGACCTGATCAAAGCAACAGAGTCAGAATTATCAACTGGTTAGACGTGTAGTTGTCCACTGTTAAGAATCTGTGTGGATGTATGTTCACTCTCTCATGTACTTCTGCCTTAAACCTAACCGTTCTCACTCATTACCTGTTATTGATATATGCAGGTGAACTCAAACCAGAAGCACAAATATTAGGCCTCATTTTTAAAATGCAAGACTGAATTTTGCTGCAGATCATTTGTAAAACTGTTCTGTAAATCACTGCATTCATTTGATGCATGGGTTTATCAAAGAAATGATTTTACACACAATGACTGACGCTGTTCCAAAAATAATTCACTTCTGATGTGACATTCAACTCTACTTTTGGCCAAATTATAGAGCAGTGATGATTATTAACCACACATGACTTTTTCTAGATATTCTGTGAAATGTAAGACAGACTTGGAATCTCATGGTTCTGTGTTTTTCTCACCAGTTTATGATGCCAGATTATTTGTGCATCTCCAGTGTTTTATTATTGTGTAAGAGTAAATCTCACAAAACATCTAACAATCCAAAGACTAATGTAGCATTATTTTCATGACAGTTTGGCACATCTTGCCCCCAAAAATTTCTTGCAAATAAATCCACTTACATGAACATTAAGGTAATGCAACATTGTACTTTGCTGTTTATGATAAGTCAGTAAAAAAGATACTGCAATGATTTATACATATTTTTTAGTAATAATTAATTGTTTACAGTTTAATTCTGTACACAATTGATTTTAATGTACATTTTGGGGTGAATAGTGATCTGACTATGACAGTCAGGAGGTTGACTCATATATTATTAAAAGGCATAAGATGGGTCTTGTTATGTTGCTACAGATTGAGGAGCTGCTGTGTTGTGAGACAGTGAGTTTTGGTGTTTGTGTGTTAACATAGGTTTGGATCTCATGGGTTAATCTGTCCAGTCTCCTCTGAACACTGAATTATTTCTGCTCTTCTCTGCTCATCTTGCCTTAAACATGAGATTACACATGATGTGAGATTTCAGAGAATCAAACATCTCTGGCAGCTTTACTCATAACCACTGCGTTACTGAAACGTTGAGTTCACACTTAATGTTCTTCTAACGTTTAAAGTTAATAAGTGTGTCATGTTTACAGTGGGGTCCTAAATCTGAGATTACAAAGAAGTTTCTTTTAATCTTGATTGTTTAGTCTTTATGTCATGATAAAACATGAAGAACAAATTCTAATTTTGCATTTCTAGTTCAAATAAGCAAATGTAACCTGCACATGCAAATGAGTCACAATGACCAAATTTTCAAAAATGAGTTCTTGTCATTTTTACATTCTCCATTAAAAAAACCCTTTAAAATGATGTATGATTTGTTGGACTGGTACAGAAAAACTACACCTGTCTGAAGAACCAGTAATCTAGAGAGCAGCAAAATAGCACGTTTTTCACAGATGGTTAAAAAAGACAGATTTAGGAAGGCCAAATTTACAAAAAAGGTGATTTTAGATTAGGGTTTACGGTTTAACTGCTATGTGGATCATTGGGATAATTAGAGTAGGGCTCAGTGAGCTCATTTCAATCAAATTAGACCAAAACTGACATTTTTCACCTATTTTGTCTATAGCTCATAATTAGCAAAAATGTGCATTCTGATTTATTTTAGCAGCATGAGTCGCAAATGTGTGCCATTGAGCATGTTCACTTGCATGTTCACAATGTTTTATCTCTGCAGCTGAAGTGTGTGATACACTAAAAAACTGCAGTTTGTATCGAGCAATGTTCTGATCAGTTAGAAAGCATTTCTAGTGCTGAGACTTCTGGACCCTGCTGTAGGTGTACATGTTCATGGACAGATGTGCTTTTATACAATGCTACAGGGTGGGACATGTGTGCCTTGATATGTTTTCTTGTGCCTGGGTCTTGCATTGATGGCAGTTTAGACTCTCTGATGTGCCAAGGAAAAATATGGAACAAATTTGTAGCTTAATAGTTTGATAAAACATTTTGGAAGTAACAATTTTACTCCAGCAGCAGCATTATGTTTTGATGTTTCTTTTATTACTGATCTTTTTTTAATCTTGTCTTTTGTATGTAAAAAAGTAATATGTTGTTTTGTCTATAAAATGTTGAAACAGTTTTGTCATTTGACATTTACACTTGATCATAAACACTGTTTTATAGGACCCAGACTGATACACTGATGTTCTGTGTGTAGAATGAGCTGGACTGTTAGAAAATCTCCTGGAAATATATAAAATATATCCTGAAAATAATCCTAGAAAATATCCTGTGTGTGGTTTTATAGTAATAAAGCATTAGATGCACTTACAAACATACATCAAATATACCAACATATGGTCCGAAACTCCAAAAGTCATCAAATCAATCTAAAAACCAAGATATCATCTGTACAGAACCAAAGCACTTTCAATGTCAACACAAATATAGATCATTCATAGACATCTTGTGCTTGTTATTGCAGTTAGAAATATCAGATATTAAAGGTCAATATTTGAGATCTTCTGTTTGTCAAAAACATTATCTCCATTTTGTAAACTTTTATCTAGAATCTCATTAATTCCAAGAGTTTTACAAGAACTCAGCAGAATCCTAAAACAGCTTAAAAATGTAAATAAAAGAATATTCATTAAAATAATGCAAAATAAACTGCATGTATTAATACATAAAATGTTATGATGATTATTTTTATTAAAGTAGCGGCTATAACTTGTCAGTGTATCAACTAGAGTATCCTACCAAATGAGAACTAGATGTGTCACGCGGCTTCATATCAATGACCTGCAGTAGCTTTGACCCGGAAGTGCATGTGATTGTGTCTTTGTGTTTGTTTATTAGTCACATCAGCGACTTGAGCGCCTCGTGATGAAGGTAAACGGAGTTTATAAAGTTAAAGTTTAATGATTATTATCTGGCTGAGATCTTTGAGAAGATTCACGGAGCAGAACGATGATGATTTCATCTCCTGCTATCGGTGGCTAATGTTGTCTGCGTAATTCTGCTGTTTAAATGATTAATGTAAACTGAGATTACGTGGTTTTATTACAGCCGTGTGAAGATTTGAGTGTTAAACAGCATGTTTACTGTAGGGACTGCTGTCTTGTCTGTGTACGTTTCCTCTGTTTATATTTGTATAGGCTAAAACAAACACAAAGGTTTATATTGTAATGATATCTCTTTGTGAGCACGCTCAAATTAAACTGTACTGAAATATTTATATATATTCTGTATGAAGCATCATATTGATGTTATGAGGTGTGTGACAGCAGGTGATGGTTGAAATCTTGCAGCTCTGACAGACAGACATCTGAGCGCACGTGACCCGGGTCAGTCTGAGATCTGAAACATTCAGTCAGGTGATAATGAATCTTACTGCTGTGTAGTTGTTGTGTATTTCTGTGTATATCTTCTCTCTGCTGACCTCAGATCAGATCACCTCACACTGAACCCATGCTTTCTGATGAACTGGACTCCAAACCAGAGGTATTACTGAACAGTTTTTAATCGGCCAGAACTTTTCATTAATACTGATCTGATGTGTGTGATAACCACATGCAGCACTGTAAGAATAAATGTATTTACATTTTGCATGTATGCTTTTGGCAGACACTTTAACAGCACATTAAAGCTGTTCGTTTTGTCAGTACATGTATTCCTTGGAAATCGAACACACAAGCTTTGTGCTGCTAACACAATGCTCTACCAGTTGAGCTACACCGCTGAAGCTGTAGTTCTGTTTTTTAAAATGTAATTCATCATAAAATCATAATACATATTATGGGTATTATAATAATATTAACAGTAATAATGTTTGTCATTAATTTATACAAAAGTTGATCATAGTGGCTGCAGATATATTTTAGTCTTTGTTTTGTGCATGTATTATGTGACTCAGCCTAAAAACTGGAGTAATTTATGCAACAGTAAATAATTGTGAACACAGGTCATATAAAATATGGGTCAATCTGATTATTATCTTTAGTATTTGACACTGTTTTACTTATGATGTTGTGTTTTTCAATAAAGCTGCTGGTTGAGTTTGTTCAGAACGCCTCCATCCCTTTGGGCCAAAGTCTGGAGGAGTCGGAAGGCAAACCGTCCTGCGTCCCCCTGCTCCCCGCCCCACTGCAGCTGCCAGGTGAATGTCTCACCCTAAACTTAGGCTGCTCAACATTCAAGATTATATAGAAGCAAAAAATGTTTTTTTGAATCGTTGTATTTACATTAATTACATGATTTAACATCAGGTTTTCTTGTGGTCTTACTAACTGAACTAAACCTCATCATGTTTTCAATGTCAATAATCTGATATTTTTTGAAACACAGTTATGCTGTGTGTTTTTATGTGAAACTCTGGTTTGGTTTGTGTGAATCAGAGAGCTCTCTTAGCCATGCTGCCCCCCCGTCACTGTCTGAGTTTGAACCTGAGCGAAGTCCTCTGGTGGTCCAGCTGCAGTCTCCCTCCCCTCCAGAACCAAACCCACCAGCCATCCTACAAGACCTCCAGAGCCACGACAGCACTTCCTACATCCTGCTCAACCTGGCCAAAGGTCAAACAACATTTCAATAGAACAATGCCAAGAGCATCTTGCATACTGTATTACATGAATAATAATATGAAGGGAATTACAAAAAGCCAGAACAAACTTATAGTGGATTATATTATTAGTTACACATTGTTAGAGGATTTCTGCATTTTTTTCAAGCATTTTACAAAAAACATCTTCTGTATTCTTTGCATGAATTCTCTTTATATAGCAGACATTCATTCATTGTAGCACAAAACAACACTGACAGCGTTAATGCATAAATATTCCTGTAATTATAGGTTTGTGTTTGTGTGCGTGCAGGATTGGCAACATCAGCCGAGCCTCTGGTGTTTGTGCAGGACGATGTTGATGAGGCTGAGGAGGAGATTTCAACAGGCGACTGCACAGATGCTACTGCACCGTGGTACCTGCGCGTGCAGGAGCTGGCACACGACAGCCTAATCGCAGCCACGCGGGCACAGCTGGCGAAGGACGCAAGATCCAGCAGTAACAGTAAGAACATGTGAACACTGCACAGCATTAGATATCACGAGATATAATTTCTGTTCCACTTACTGTTTACAAACCTGAATGACTTTATATCAGGAAGATTGATACCCCAGCCTGCAAACCAGGTCAAATCTGTTAACTAGTTTCTCAAAAACATGTAATTAGGAGTTGGTTTCTGATGGACTGATATAGACCTTTGTGCACCTACCTGAAATGACAGCCAGTCAGATCGGTGCGTCAGTTTTGTGTACAGTATGTGTCAGGCTGAATATCTGCAAAAATGTTGAACTACATGATTATAAATGAACTGCACTCATGTCTCATAGCTTATCAGTCTGTGAGGGACTTTCAGAGTGTCAGATGAATCTGTGTGAAGATCTACACGCTCACTTTCTCATTTTCACATCTCGCTCTGTTGTTGCCAAGCTGACCACAATCACAGCTGTCAGTCACATAGGCCAAAAAAAGCACCACTGTCTCGAGCCAATTGCACAGCGTCTGAAAAAACCTACAGATGTCCATATGAGAACTGCCACAGAACCTTCACCTGGCCCGCCCACCTGAAATACCACCTGAAAACACACAGGTACCACCGTTATATATTACTGTTATTAAAATGAGTCACCAATCAAGATATTTTAGAGTTTATGAGTAAATCACACGGAAATATAACTCGAGTTAAACTCAAAACAAATCTCATGTAATACAATATAAATAATAGAAAAAATTGCAATAAGGAAAATGACAATGCAGTATTTAATCTGTAAACTGCTGTTTCATTATGATAGTCTTTCCTGTGTTGCCATGGTGACACTTCCTCCACCCTCCATGTTATTTGTGTGTCAGGAATGATCGCATGTTCCGCTGCAGAGCTGAAGGTTGTGGAAAGAGTTTCTATGTTCTGCAGAGACTGCAGGTTCACATGAGAACCCACAACGGAGAGAAACCCTTCACCTGCACTGAGAAGAACTGTGGCAAGAAGTTCACCACTGCTGGAAACCTGAAGAACCACAAACGCACTCACACAGGTGAGAGACTTACCTGTCCTTCAACTCACAAAACCTATTATGCCTGAAATATAATATTAATACATGCTTATAATGTGGAATCCATTAGATTTCTGCTTCCTGACACTTGAACAATATAAACCGATTAACTGATTGGTGTTAAATCATTAATACGGTGACATGAAGTGTGTTTGTGTGTTTTGAAGGGGAAAAACCCTTTCTGTGTGAGGTGGAAAACTGTGGGCGCTGTTTCGCTGAATACTCCAGCCTTCGCAAACACATGCTTGTGCATTCTGGTAAGATTCACAAAATATATTCACAATAATTTATTTATGTGACCATTAAGTGTCATTGGATTAGTTTCATCTTCTGTCACACCAGCCACAAGTCTGAAACCTTTTAAAGATGTTTCTGATATAAACTGTTCGTTTTATCAGTTTGTTTGTGTTGTGACTACAATGTTCAAGGATGTAGTTGTTGTTCAAGTAAATGTTGCTGTTTATAACATTGTTTGGTTATATGTCAGGTGAGAAGCCGCATGTTTGTTCTGTATGCGGGAAAACGTTCTCTCAGAGCGGCAGTCGTAACGTTCACATGAAGAAGAGACACAGTGAAGATGTGCTTATCACTGACAGCAGAGACACTGGTAACGGATTTAAACCTGCCAACATTCATTCAGTCCGACGTCAGTGCTGATGTCACTGTTTACATTACATTAACCATGCTCACAAACATCCACAGTGCAGCCAGTCAATAACAAATTACACAACATCAATACACTGTCCCCTCCTAAACGACTTGCCCAGCAATTATATGTGAATGTGCAACAGTAACTTTCATATGGTCAGTTATGCTCTTTTGTTATTGTTTAATGCATGTAATTATAATTTCAGAAAAGCGATGTAGTAGTCCACTTAATGTTCCCTCATCACCCTGGAAATAGAAGGTCAGGTTGAGCGCATTGCATTGTGGGATAAAAGAGTCAAGAGCATTTACTGTTTGTGTGTGTGTGATTGACAGGTGAAGCACTTACTCATAGCAGTCTGCTGGAGGCAGATGGCAGCAGTGAATCTGTAGTGAACATGACCACAGTGGAGCCCATGAATCTAAACCATGAGATGTTGAGAACACAAGGTAGTTCATCCACGTTTGTTTCTGTACTGTAATTCAGTTCAGAACTATAGTTAAACCATCTGTCTTTGATTCAGGTCCTTCGGATCCAGTCGTCGTCCTGTCAGCCCCTGATGAGCTGGTCACTATGACAACATACAGTGATGATGTAGTAACACTGCTGTGACTGTGTTTGTTTTTGTAAATAAACTATTTTAGGAAACATCCTTGTTGGGTCATTTATTTGTCGATCAATGTAATTAAATCTCAAAGCCATCAATGTTTAATTTAAAAACAAAATTAAAATCGTCGTGCGGTAAAGATTAGTGACCTCTCAAAGTACTGCATTTATTTACTATGAATGTTTGTCTCCTGCAGGTCATTGGACTGACGTAAATGGAAAATAGTTTCTGTTGGAAACTGACATTCTTGCAAAGCTCAGCATCACATTCATTCACAGGAATTGTTTGTGTAAAGAGAATGCAATTCTTTTTTTTATTGCCTTAATCATTACTGAACTGTAATCTTTGGGAAGTAAACAGTTAAAATTGCAATTTCTGACTCCAGCCAAATAAACCAATTCATTTCTTTACAGTTTTAAGAGGACTGATATTTTGTAATACAATTATATTAATTTTTAATTCTTGTTGATTCTTTAAAAACGTAAGGAAAAATGAATATAAAACGTTAGCTAATAATGTGTTTCTGAAGAATGTTTTTGAATCCAGACCCATTATTTTTCATCCCAAAATTAATTTTTATTTGTAAAGATTGTAACACTGACACACAAGCACGTACTTAGATATTGCTGTAATTTATTTGTACTATCACTGTATACAATACAGTAAACAATGAAAATTATATCATGAAATAACTTTATAATGTTCATGTATATTCATGCTGTAAAGTAATACAATAATGATTGTCTGGGGAAAATTGAAACTAATCTTTTGATTGTGACGAGATCAGAGATGGTTCTAGATGGGGTTTCTAAAGGTTTTTCACATTTTCCTGAAGGTCAGGAAAAAGCTTCTGAAATATAAGCAGAAGTAACTGTGAATCAGTGACACTGATTTTGTCACGGATGTTTCTCAGTGAATTTCTGGAAGTGGTTAATTGCAGCTCCTAAAGCCCAGCTGGTTTCCACATTATTCAATTTCTTGGCGAGCTGTGAGAAAGCGAGAGCAATTCATCAGTACAGGTCAAACTTGTGCTGGATTACCTGTCAGAAATGCCAAAAACCAAACATACCTCCAGAATGGTTTTTTCATTAAAACCAAATCCATCTCTGAGCAGACAGATTATGTATGTGAGATCCATACACAGGAAAGGATTGACTGCATTCAGTCTAGATTTGTCACACACTAAAAAAACGTGTTTTGAATCACTTCATTTGATTCAAAATGTTAGGTATAGTCATAAGTCACAGGTCATAAATCACATCATAGATCACATGACTCACACTCCTGTGCTCGTCTCCTGATGTCCTGGATGCTCACAGCTCCACCTCTGACTTCATCTGTGATGTGTGAGTCACAGATCAGTGTGTCTGTATCACACCAGTGTTCAATCTGCTGTGACTACTATGACGGTATGACTACAGTAAAATCACTGTAAAAGCCTCTTGTGCTTTATTGCTTTCATAATGGCATATAATGTTCAATAATTAAATATTAATGACATTAATAAATATTAGTTAAAACTTGAATTTATTAATAACGAAGACTGTTGGCTGCAGCTTTTCTATTGTATATTTAATATACAATAGAAATGATGTTCTCTTTAAATCAGATCATTGGCGCAGAAATAAAACAACAGAGAGAAGTGGAAGAAAGTGAGAGATCCTACCAATGAGACCGGCTTCTACAGCATGATCGAAATAATAAGAGAGGGCAAAGAAAGTGGAGCTGTTCTTCAACTCATATGGCTGTTGAATTCTCCCCTTCACAACCTTCAGCATCTCTTGATAACACCTCTGATATCCTGCTTCACCTGAAGAACATCACAGAACATCAGGACAGAACTCTGATGAGTTGATTTCAGTGCTGCTGCTGACGGATCTTCTGAAATTCACCCATCAGAACTTCAGTAATCAAACACTTTCATCTTTACCTGCTGTGACGCTGCTGACGTGGTAAGTTAAACCCCCAAAACTATAATCTCCTGTGAAGTCTCTGGGTAAACAAGAGCTTCTGAAAACCTTCTGTTCCAGATCTACAGACACAAACATGAACACACTGACGTCACAATCAATGAAACCTGAACGCTGAACCCTGAAAACTGCATGTTGGACACTGAACACTAAATGCTGAACCCTGGACACAAACCGTGAACATTGGACACTAAACCCCGGATACTGAACCGTGAACGCCGGACACTGAACCCTGAATACTGCACCATGAACGCCGGACACTGAACCCGAAATACTGAACCATGAACGCCGGACACTGAACCCCGAATACTGAACTGTGAACGCCGGACACTGAATCCCGAATACTGAACTGTGAACGCCGGACATTGAACCCCGAATTCTGAACTGTGAACGCCGGACACTGAACCCCGAATCCCAAATACTGAACTGAATGCTGAACCCTGGACGCTGGACACTGGACACTGAGCCCTGAACACTGAACCCTGGACACTGAACGCTGGACACTGAACGCTGGACAATGAACGCTGGACAATGAATGCTGGATCCTGGGACTCTGACGCTTTGTCAATTGACTCTGAGCGTTGGATAGTAAACACTGAACAATGGACACTGAACGCTGGATCACACTGGATTATTTTGAACATAACATCAGTATTCATGCATTAATAAAATGACTATCACCTTTTGCGCCCAAAGCACCAAGAGCTGACAGCTGAGCAGCTTTGATTCCGTTTCCAAGGTAACTGTGAAGAATAAGAAATTATGTGTGGAGAGAAAACCTCACATTTCTGAACAAACTCTATAGTGCCACACTGCTGATGTGTACCTGTGTGTATAGAGCGGGTAAATTGAGTTGAACAGGTGGAATCTTGCGATATAATCTGAAGGTGCATTTTCAAGAGTTTTCTGTTGGGATGCAGATAGTGACAGAAACATCACAACACACAACATGAACTGCTTCAGGATGAGTTCTATTGCTGACATTTAACCCTCAGGGTTTGGTGTTTGTTTAAATAACTGACACAAGAACAGTTACAATGATGTCTGATCCGGTAAACAGCACTAAACATTAGTAAAGGTTTCAAACGAGACAAGCACACCGACCTCTGACTTGGGAAGGAAAGTAATTTGAGTTGAACCTCCACCCAAGTCCAGAATTCCCACTGTCTTCTGTGTGCTGGGGTAAAGATGACCTGAAAGATTTTAAAAACCTGATGCTCTACACATTCACACTACAGAAGGCCAAAAACAAAGCTGAAGATGAGAGCAAATGCACCATAAAATACTAATTTGTCTTCCATTAGCGGGATTATGACACATTTAATGCATGATGGATATTACCTTATTAAATTCAATCTAAAATTAGAACTGAGTCTAATTATTTAAAACTGTTTTTTATTGCCGTTTAGGAAAAGATTCATCCATGAACATTATTTTTAAAATAATATAAATATCTATAGAAATATCTTCATAATCTTCCATCACTTTCCTTTTTGGTTGATATCACTAACCCCTCTGTACTTTTCACCAGCCAATCTGTTTCCCACCATCTAAGTCCAGTTGTGCCCTGCAGTTTTTTCATATGAAAAATGGGTTTCAAATGAGTTTAGAGATAAAAACAATATCTCACCTGTCAGAAAGTTGACTGTAACCCATGCTAGAACACCTGTGAAGAAAGAGGAACCTTAGTAAATAAGATACGAGCATTACAATGATTATATTAACCAAAAATAATAATCCACAAAAATAACTAGATATGTACATTTTGTAAAAACGTGAGATGTGCTTGTTGTGGCAAAAAAATGTGGTACTAGGCAGTTGCTACTTTAATGCATGTGACTGCAAGAGGGCCAAAGTATATTTTGTTTAATGTTCTGAGGTATAAATATGGCTTATTCATGATGTTACGCTGTTGCAAGGTTGCTCTAAATGGTTGCTAGGGTGTAACTAGACAGTTAACAGTGTAAAGCTAATTGACCGGTTGTATGTCTGAATTGAAAGAGACAACTCCCATGTCTCTGTGATCTTCTGGTACTGAGATATGGCATGCTGCCATGCAGTTGCTAAGGTGCTAGGGCATAGCTCCTATGGTGATAATTAAAGACTACTTGCTAGTCTTTAAGTTAAAAGAGGCCACCCACTTGTTTCTATGATGTTCCGATTCCTCTCAGCTCTTTCAATGGGAGTCAATAGGGTGCTTTCTAGGGTACTGTAACTGGTTGCTAGGGCCTGGCTATGAAGTCGATGTCACTGTGTCACTATGTATTGCTGCTTGCTGAGCAAAACATTCTGATGCAGAGCTATGACATCACAAAATTCTGCCCAATACTCCCCGGACACAAGTCATAGCACACTTCACAATAAGATGCACTCATAGGTCTATGACAAATGGTGCAGGACGAGTTACAAAACTAAAATTTGATAGAAGCAGCAGCATGTGAGATATTCTCCCTGATGCTGTTTGTGGCTTTTGCAGTTCAAATCTAAATTAAAGACTAAATTAATCTCTTTAGCCAAGCATTCACATAATGCATCTCATAGCCTTGTATTTTCATTTTACCTCAGATAAAAATTTTTATTACTTTCTGGCAATGTACATTCTGTACAATGTACAATATTTTTACACCAGTATTGTAAAAAGCGCTTAAAAAACAAATGTGAATTGAATACATAGCAATAGTGTGTTTCGCATTTGGCAAGCACCACTAATAATAATAATAATAATAACCACAACAAATAATCTGCCAGATCTTATGCAATATAGTTAATTAATCTGAATGCAGGATGTTTATAGGATGTTATAGACTCATTTATAGTATACAGACTCATAAAGAGCATATAGACTCATAAAAGGAATACAGACTCAAGAGCTTATAGTGACTATTCAATATAATGGCTCATCTAATCAGATTTTAGAAAAATGTGTTTTACAAAAATTATTTATCATAATTAAATTTACATAAACTTATTTTCACAAAGGATATAAGCCATTGGTGTCTGAGCCCAGAGAAAAATCAAAGCGATTTTTTTGTGGACCACTTTCAAATTTGTCTTTGGATGTTTGTATCAGACCTGCCATTCTTTCTCATCATGAATCTGTTTAAGGGCAAACAAACCTTCATTTGTCCCATTCATAATTCTGACACTGTCAGCAGGCACATGAAAAGGAGATTCATCAAACACATCCTGCACCTGCAGATAAGACACATGACTGTGAAAATATAAAGTTCTAACAGTTTATAACAAGTTAAAAACAAACCAAGAGTTCATGAGATGCTCTGCACTTCCTCTAAGAGTTGATGAGATATTCTGAAACTTCTCTAAGAGCTAATGAGATGTTCTGAACCTCCTCTAGGAGTTTATTAAATGTTCTGCACCTCCTCTAAGAGCTCATGAGATGTCCTGAAACTTGTCTAAAAGTTGATGAGATGTTCTGAACCTCCTCTAGGAGTTTATTAAATGTTCTGCACCTCCTCTAAGAGCTCATGAGATGTTCCGCACCTCCTCTAAGAGTTGATGAGATGTTCTGAAACTTCTCTAAAAGGTCATAAGATGTTCTGAAACTTCTCTAAAAGGTCATGAGATGTTCTGAAACTTCTCTAAAAGTTGATGAGATGTTCTCACCTTCTCTAAGAGTTCTTGAGATGTTCTGCACCTCCTCTAAGAGTTCTTGAGATGTTCTGCACCTCCTCTAAGTGTTCATGAAATGTTCTGAACCTCTTCTAGGAGTTTATGAAATGTTCTGCACCTCCACTAAGAGTTCACAATATTTTCTGCACCTTCTCAAGGAGTTCATGAGATATTATGCACCTCCTCTAAGAGTTCATGTGATGATGTTCTGTACCTCCTCTAAAAGTGCATGAGCTTTGGCTGGTGGCAGCAGTCTCAACCCAGCAGTTGCTCTTAGGACCACAGGAGTTCTTTTCCACTCCTCTGGAGGAACTGTTTTCTCAGCGACCCTCAGTAACTGACGCACAGTGTGTCCAGCCTGTGACCAGAACTCACTGTAAGTTTATTCTGAATAAGCATTCACAGGTTTGTCTTGAAATGCATATGACATTAAATGCTATTAACTAACTTACAATCTCGGGGGTGTTGGCGTAGGCTGATAAACCAGGTTTCATGAAATAAAATGTTTCATTATCCAACAATGGAAATTCATCTGCACTCAGAACAAATACAACATTCTCACCGAAATGTACATCATGTCTGTCATATCTCACAATGCCAAAAAAATAAAATGAGCTGATTTTAGGATCATTTTAATTTTTTGCATTATGATATTTTCAGATATCTCTTTTAATCATGTTTAATTGTCATGAAAAAAAATCAAATTAAGAAAACAGAATAGGACATTTATGTTTAGGGTACGGTATGTTTATAGGGGTTAGGGTTGGGTATGTTTATGACATTCACTCAGAAGCAGACAGAAGTAGGCAGCACACTAGGTTTACAAACAGCTGCAGTGTCCTTTTGCTCACCTGGATGCTTGTGTCTGAAGCTGTAGATGTGAACGCGTGTGCCCGTACTGCCAGCATCAAACATGACGCTGTAGAAGATCTGGCTGGCGTTAGCCGGGCGGCTGACTGATGGGAAAATATTTCCACCTTTGGCAGAGAAATGGACAGCATTTAGACTGTCCTGGCAGACACACAGACCCAACAGATGCACCCAGACCAACACAAACATCATCCAAACGCTGGATTCCTGTCCGAGAGAAAATAACCGGGTGACAGATTCATACGTTTGCAGGTGTTTAAGGTTAGCTAACCCTAACTGTCAGCTGTAAGTCAAAGCAGAACAGGGCAGAGACTTCCATCATCAACACACTAAACTAAATGTTTCACCCCACACAAAAGCGAAATAAATAACCCCAAGACTTAAATCTGCAAAAAATATGGCTTTTATACTGAAATGTAATGTTTATGCATGAAATAATGATTTGCAGAAACAGCGTCAGTCTCACCAGCAGTCTGTTTTCCCCAGCAGCGCTGTCACATCCTCCATGACTCGCAGTTAAACACATCTGCAGTATTTCATGTCTGCAGTTTGCTATAGCTGCTAACTTGCTAAATTACGCCGAAACTGATGTAACCCTTAATAAAGTTTTACCCTGTAACGTGTATAACTGCAGAATTCTCAATCATAATCATATGTTGAATGCGGAGCTTTTGTGACGCATCAGACGTAGCGAGTTATGAGTTATGAGTTATTAGTTATTAGTTAGTAAACCTATGTCGTGTTTGTCAATAGCCACGCCACCAGCCGAACTTCAGTTGATTGACAGCAGCAGCTGGTGACGTTACATTTGTGGGCGTGTCTACTGTATCGCCGCATTAGTCAGTCCTAGATGCTGAGTGTTTTAAAACAGCGGGTCCCCACCACTTACATGTAAGAAAACCAGCGACTCCCCCAGACATATTTACTTAATAATATTAAATGTTGATATTCAATACAATCCATAGATATATTTGATATATTTATACGTAAAAATACTTAAACTTTCATTAAAAATGTTTTTTGTTGAACTATTATCATTCAGTGTCATTAATTGTTTATATTCCATCAATCAATATGTAAATATTTTATATCGAATTATTCTATGCTTTTTAAAGTGACCGTGTAACTCTAGTTGTCTTTTCCTTATGGTGACGCATATCCGTGAAGTGACTTCAGGAATGCAAAGGCTCGCTCCTGTCTGGCTGCTCAAATGTGTTTTATTTGACGAACCGAAACCAGTGGAAAGACTGTGGATATTATGTGTCTGAAGTCCAGACTTTCCCATTGGTACAGCGTAACGCATTGGATCATCCAGACAACATTAGCACATCCAAAACAATAGTCACAAGCTGCGCGTTTCCGGCATAAAACCACAATAACGTTTACATTTCTCACCTGATTTCATGATTTACGTGGGGTACAGAAACGTTTCGTCTCCAGTTATCTCGATGGTTAGATACAAAAAATATTTTCATAAAGAATTGTGAAAACTCACGCGCGTCAAGCATTGATTTGGCTTATTATTTACATAATAATTGTGCAGACATCCCCGGTGTAATATAATTTAAGGTATATAATTTACTGTTCGTACTGCTCGGAATTGTTTTACCATATAATATATAGTGTGTTTATATAAGTGTATATATATATATATATATATATATATATATATATATATATATATATATATATATATATATATATATATATATATATATATATAAAACCCTATATACCAGACTAACAGGGCATGCCTCACTTGATTTGTGTGAAGCTGACCTGCAGCATAAGAAAAGCGACGTCCAATGATTAAACAAACTTTATATTTTTTTTAGATATCATGTACATTAAATTATATTACATTCATTTCAATAATTAAAAAAATACTCTGTACAATCTCAACATGTCCGTGTTTTATTCTCGACCGTCACTTCAACATGTGGATTCAGCTTTATGCTGTTGCTTCTTAAACTCGTGCATAGTATTCACAACATATCACTCAATGTGACAGTGGCTTTTCATCCATAACTGGCAGGATTAATGGATATTTCATATGTATTTCCTTAGGATATTTCCTTATGACAACGATTCATTTTTTCAGCACGAACTGTTAAGATTTTAAATAACAACAGACATAACTACAGACATAGACGTTTTTGTACTCCACGTAAATTATTGAAAACGACTGAGAAATGTAAACGTTGTTGTGCTTTTAATGTAGAAATGCGCAGCTTCACTGTTCACTTGTACGTGTTTACGGGACTGTCTTGCCCGGTCCAATATGGTGGCGCTGTTGACGTATCGCAGCAACGTACTAAAGCAGCCAATTCGCCGTCTATGTATTTATGCAACGACAACCATATTTCATTAATATTAAATAATACAAACAATACAACAATAAAACACATACTGTAACAACACGACAATATATAACGTCATCTATATCAAATAATATTCGTATAAAACCGTCACTATTGCAGCTCAGCTTTGATTCATATTCCAGAGCCAGCAGTCTGAACGGAAGGAAACAGTCGACGTGCGCGCGTTCTAATGAATATTTATGAGTCGACTGTTTGCCGTAGTAGGATTAGTAATTTCGGGGCACGCAGGCGTAATGCGGAGAGGCCATCCCGGCTGGAGCGAGAACGGGGCTCCGCTGTCTGCGGGACTATGAACGGCAGATAGACGTACCTGTTCAACATACCGTACACTACAGATGTGGGTTTAATGAACTGAGTGTGTCCGCTATAATCATGCATATGTGGACGGTCATGTGGACGGAGGCGCTGGATGCTGTAATATGATGTAGGGATCGCCCAGTATCTATCTGGGTCATCTAAAGGAACCGATAGCAGGTGGACTTGCTGGAAATGCGGTGACTTGGAAGATTTAAGTGTAAATGCGGTGAGATTTGTTCCTATGAAGCAAAGCTGATATCTTCTTCAGGTAAATGCTTAGATTTTTTTCTCTGTGTTGCCTGATGGTTTCTGTCCTCAGATGCTGATGCTGATCTCAGGCATTTTCAGAAACAGCATCTTTATTGAGCGTTTCTTCATATCACATCACTGACATCTCCTCAACAGATATGAGAAAGGGTAGGAAAATCACCAAGAAAGATCATTTCACAGGAATGAACTGCTACAGTGCAATGCAAGGTCACAAATTCTCTTTACTTGTCTGGATAATGCATGCAGGTCTTTAATTGCTAATAAATGATTTTAAGAATGTTGTTAAGATAAAATATTCCCTCATATTAGCCATTTCATCATGACAGGTTATAATACTAGTGCAATTTAACATTTACTTCAGTGACGGAAGTTTCTCCTGGACATTTTCACTGTCCAGATCAAACCTTCTGCTGTAGATGACTGGACTTCAAACTTAATCTGTGATTGAGAGATTCATAATCTGTGTTAGGAAATATCTTTTTATATGCCGCTATTTCTTGTTGATAGGAAACCGTCTCATTCCTCATCAAATGGATTATAAATGATTACACACTAATAGATGCTCACATGTAATTGGTTGATTTCGGTAAATAAAATAATTCAAAATAATTTTAGGGTGATACAAGATAAACACAAATAACCTTTGATCTACAAAAGATGGCTGGTTATTTTAAGATTATTAAACACAACATTAAAGCCTGAAATGTTTGAATATAGTTTATTTTTAACTAGTTTTACTGCCTAATTGCCTAATTGTTGTTTATAAGAGAGATTTATTTTTATGACTTTATTTAAAGTATAAATGTATTTTATGAGCACTGGCCACATTTTATAACATTAAGAGAAATGTGCTATTTTGTAGATAAGTGATAATAGACAAGTGTGATTGTAGATTTGTGTGAATCTCAGATATACATTTATAGATTTGGAGCTCTGGAACCAAAAACCATAAATATTTTTAAACAGAGTTTAAAGTTATGAAGACTGTATTTCCAGCCCTCTTACTTTTTAACTGTCAAATAAAAGAAATGTTCTTGTTTTAAGATGAAGTCCAGTGTTCATATATTGTGTGGATCTTGATCTTTGGGAGGTTAAATCACAGAAACAGTAGTTGGACAACCTGTCAGTATACAATATAGTGCTGCACTGTTTAAGTCAATTTAATGTTTACTTAATCCACAAATCATTCAGAAGTGAAACGTGTTGTGAACTTTGTTTTATGTTGATTTTGACTTGGCAGCTCTCCATTCTTTTGATATTTGTCTCTGTTAACCTGTATGTCTGCAGTCAGTCTTTATGTCCACCTTTTAGCTCAGTCAATACAAAGAATGAAGAAAATACTCCTGGCTGTGTAAGAAACAGAAAATCTGCTCTGACCTCCTGACTCAAAATATTACCAGTAAACTGAATAATAATCAACTGCAGAAAACAAGCAGTTATAGTAATAATTATAAATGGGCATCTCTCAATTATAGTAGTTCTTCGGTCTGAAATCTGATTCAGGGTGAGTGAGATGAGTCTTGATTAGTCTGTATATGGTGTAAATACACATTTAAAGGAATAATTCACCAAACAATGGAAATTCTGTCATTATTTACTCACCTTCAGGAAAACATGCTGCTATTTTCATGTGAAACACAACAAAAATATCTTAGTGTCATAAAAGCAGCTAACGCAGCCTGTGTGATATATTCCAGTTATACCCAATTACACTGTATGTTGCCACGGCTCCTAATTCTCCTTGTTTCTTGTTTTTCAGACAAAGCAATCGTAGGGCTTACAAAGACTTAAGAAATATATAGCATGGGCATAGACTGCTTTTATGTTGTGTAAAAATTCTTCAAAACTTCTCAGGAATTAAAATACATTTGGAATGAAATGAGACAAAAAAATTTCTGTATGCAGTGATTTATGAAGCTTTTTTAAGCATGTGAATGCTTCATTTGAATTTATAGACTAAAGCAGCTGTCAATGTGTAAGAACATGTCTGCGTACCATGCACATTCTGCATCAGCCTATTAGAACATTTTAAAATATGCACTTCACAAACATGCATGTTTCCAAACAGCAGTAATCATGGGAGATCCTCACTGTTGTTTATGGTTCAGTGAGCTAATGCTGTATAAAATAAGTAAAAAATTAAAAACATGTCTTGGTCTGAGCTCCTGATAGCACATTCACAGCGGCGTTTCAGAGGGGAAGTAGCATCGCTGGTGCAGCCCACTGAACATCCAGGTGCTCTGCCAACTAATGCAGCCAGCTGGTTGGTAAACCACATCAGCAACAGAGGAGCTTCAATAAACGGGGCCGATCCAAAGGTGATTTTATATGCAAAAAGTGTGAGATCACGCCACTAGAAAATGAGACACATAATTTGTCCTGAACCTTCAGTATATTACAATGATTATTAATCATCTTCTTCCTAAAAATCATGTTTTTAGCTGCACATCAGTTCAGGTGATGAACAAACACACAACCAAAACTGTCATACTAAACTAAAAAAATAAACTGTACTTAAAATGAAATACTGCCATAATATACCTATTAATGGTCATTTATTAATTTGAAGATAATTTATTTGAACAGACTTGTCTTGAGTGTTTATCTCAAATTAAAGCCACACAAACACACTGGTCACAAATTTTTTCATCGTTGTTGCACCTCATGTTTTATGTAATTGGGTTGTGTTTTCTATACTATGTGAACATTGCTTCAACCAAGTGACATACTTTTAAATGTCTTTTATGCAGTGTGTTTGGGTTATATTCCATTAGGATTTAATGGAAACGAATTACTGTATTTAAAAATTTGATCTACGTGTTGCAGACAGGTGTTTATAGTTTTCATCAAAACCAATACAATTCAAAATTAAACCATTTAACTTAATTTGTGTGATGGTTTCTGTTGTTTTAATATTAAATTTTAACAGTTTATGCAGAGGTTTCACAGTCACTATGACACAGGATTGTGGGTAATGTAGTACATCTGAAACACTACACCGGTACTGTTGATTTACCGTCTGCGGCCGCGCGCGACCCTCACGTCAGGTCGGTGATGACGTCAACAGAGACCTGCGCAAAAACAGAAATGACCTCAAACAGTCACAGTAGTTACAGTATACAGCAAGAATTCCCACCCTAACGTTGCACAGCTGCGGTAAGAGCAAATAATCACGATGGCTCAACTTTGTATTCATAAACCAATTACAATCTTACCATCCATAATTAGTTTCACTAATATACATCTTGTGATGAACAATAACATATATACCATGTGCAATATTACCATGTGTTCTGTGTTCTACGTTTCATAATTGATGGACTCGACTCACGTCTCTGTGCTCGAGTCTCTGAGCTGGACTTGACTTGTGTCTCTCCGTGCTGGACTCGCGTCTGTCTGAGTCTCTGAGCTGGACTCGCTCTCTGTGCTCGCCGACTTACGTCTCTGTGCTCGAGTCTCTGAGCTGGACTTGACTCACGTGCTCTGTGCTCGAGCTGATGAGCTGGACTTGACTGTGCTAGTCTCTGAGCTGGACTCGCGTCTCTGTGCTCGAGTCTCTGAGCTGGACTTGACTCGCGTCTCTGTGCTCGCGTCTCTGAGCTGGACTCGCGTCTCTGTGCTCGTGTCTCTGAGCTGGACTCGACTCACGTCTCTGTGCTCGAGTCTCTGAGCTGGACTTGACTTGTGTCTCTGTGCTCGTGTCTCTGAGCTGGACTCGACTCACGTCTCTGTGCTCGAGTCTCTGAGCTGGACTTGACTTGTGTCTCTGTGCTCGAGTCTCTGAGCTGGACTTGACTTGTGTCTCTGTGCTTGTGTCTCTGAGCTGGACTCGACTCGCGTCTCTGTGCTCGTGTCTCTGAGCTGGACTCGCGTCTCTGTGCTCGTGTCTCTGAGCTGGACTCGCGTCTCTGTGCTTGCGTCTCTGAGCTGGACTCGACTCACGTCTCTGTGCTCGTGTCTCTGAGCTGGACTCACGTCTCTGTGCTCGAGTCTCTGAGCTGGACTTGACTTGTGTCTTTGTGCTTGTGTCTCTGAGCTGGACTCGACTCGTGTCTCTGAACTGGACTCGACTCGCGTCTCTGAGCTGGACTCGACTCGTGTCTCTGTGCTCGAGTCTCTGAGCTGGACTTGACTTGTGTCTCTGTGCTCGAGTCTCTGAGCTGGACTTGACTTGTGTCTCTGTGCTCGTGTCTCTGAGCTGGACTCGACTCACGTCTCTGTGCTCGTGTCTCTGAGCTGGACTCGCATCTCTGTGCTTGCGTCTCTGAGCTGGACTTGACTTGTGTCTTTGTGCTTGTGTCTCTGAGCTGGACTCGACTCGTGTCTCTGAACTGGACTCGACTCGTGTCTCTGTGCTCGTGTCTCTGAGCTGGACTCGCGTCTCTGTGCTCGTGTCTCTGAGCTGGACTCCCGTGCTGTGTCTCTGAGCTGGACTCGACTCGTGTCTCTGAATGGATTCGTGTCTCTGTGCTCGGACTCTGAGCTGACTCGCGTCTCTGTGCTCTGTCGCTGGTCTCTGAGCTGGACTCGACTCGTGCCGGCTCTGAGCTTCGTTCTGTGCTCGCGTCTCTGAGCTGGACTTGACTTGTGTCTTTGTGCTCGTGTCTCTGAGCTGGACTCGCGTCTCTGTGCTCGTGTCTCTGAGCTGGACTCGACTCGCGTCTCTGTGCTCGCGTCTCTGAGCTGGACTTGACTTGTGTCTTTGTGCTCGTGTCTCTGAGCTGGACTCGACTCGCGTCTCTGTGCTCGTGTCTCTGAGCTGGACTCGACTCGCGTCTCTGAGCTGGACTTGACTCGCGTCTCTGAGCTCGTGTCTCTGAGCTGGACTCGCGTCTCTGAGCTCGTGTCTCTGAGCTGGACTCGACTCGCGTCTCTGTGCTCGCGTTTCTGAGCTGGACTCACATCTCTGTGCTCGTGTCTCTGTGCTCGTGTCTCTGAGCTGGACTCGCGTCTCTGTGCTCATGTCTCTGAGCTGGACTCGACTTGCGTCTCTGTGCTCGTGTCTCTGTGCTCGTGTCTCTGAGCTGGACTCGCGTCTCTGTGCTCGTGTCTCTGTGCTCGTGTCTCTGAGCTGGACTTTTTAGTGGATATTCACACGCCATCATTAACATTACTTTTTCTTGGAAATTATTTTTAGCACTAATACTTGAGACAGTTTTATTGGCTCAAGGACAACAAAAGATGTGGAGGGGTTTCTGACTCCTTTTAAAAGCTGATACGTAGCTAATTACGTAGCTAAAAGCTAATTACATGTAGCATGATTATTCCCCTTCTGTTCAGAACAAACCTACCAAAAGTGAACCAGCAATTTAAAGAGCCTGTTATGGAATGACAATTATTTGGCTTCTGTTAATTTCAAGTGTTGTACAGTTAATCATTTTCTCTTCTTTCTCATGGTTAAAAATCTACTGTGGCACCTGTCTCACTGTGGTGACAGGTGCTGTTGCAAGCATAATTCACTTTTAGAGCCTATTTTAACATTCAGGTCTCACCCCAGCAGCTCCTCTGTTGTCTGTCATGATCACCGACCCTGTATATTGCGTGTTATAACATGCGCCCTGAGACGAGCGCTTGACATTGTCACGCTTTCAAAACACACATTCAAAAGATGTGAATTTCCAAGGTTACAGATGACAGCATTGACATGAAGCAATGTGCTGAAATGTCACTGGATGTATTAAAAGCAAAGCAATGAGAACAATTAGAGCTGCTTTAGGTTGTGGTAATGCCAGAAAAGCATCAATTCTCATATTGTTGTTGCAATGCATGCAGTATAATACATACCGAAATTAAACATTTGTGACCTTTGCAAATATTCAGAACGGTGGTTGGTATAAAATGTTATATCCTGTCAAAGAGTCATTGAGAGAGTGTGTTTCTCATCCTGTATAAGTAACATGAGCTGAAGATGATGAATATGCAGGGAACAACGCGTCTTTCCTGAGACGTTAATGCTTTTTGTGAGACATCAGACTAATTCTGAAGAGTAGCTGGACCACAAAGCTTTCTAAGTATCTTCAACATCAGGTTCCCTCTGACATTTTGTTTTCACATAAGAAAAGAGTTCATTTCACCAGCAGGATTCTTGACAGGAGGAGAGGATAATTATTTGCACAACTTTGTTTTGTTTTATTGATTTAACTGAGAACCTTTGTGGCTATTAGTTTGTTAGCTGTTGAGGTCATCTATTGCTGATTAGGCAATACTTTAACACTTTTAACGTGTGCGGTCTTTTCCTGCACATATAGATAACTTGGTGATCTCTAAGATAACTGAGAGTGTCTCTCCCCAACACTATCGACTAACTACAGCATGTAGAAACTCATGGTTCACAGATGTGACATAAACTAAAGCCTATTGGTTATTAAGAAAAGACCTTGGATTTGTCTTGCTCTAACATTCCGTTTCAACAGGAAATGTGTCAACACAGAAAAGATAATCAATGCTAATCAAGGCCCTTTATGTTTTTTGGAAATGCATTTGGACTGTCCCTATTTATCTGATTTGTCTGAGAAATATTTCTTCTCTTCCTCCACAGGTTGTTTAATCAACATCCAGGACCCAGATGGAGATGCTGCTTATTTATCTGATGGCTGTTGTCATGGCATTGAAAGCCCATAAGATCCAGGTTTGCCCCAAGCGTTGCATCTGTCAGGTGCTGTCTCCCAATTTGGCCACCTTGTGTGATAAAAAGGGGTTGCTTTTTGTCCCCCCAAACATTGACAGACACACTGTTGAGCTCAGACTGGGGGACAATTTTATCACAAACATTAAGCGGAAGGATTTTGCTAATATGACCAAACTGGTTGATCTGACACTGTCCAGAAACACAATAGGCTCCATTTCACCTCACGCTTTCAATGACCTAGAGAATCTACGTGCCCTTCACCTGGATAGCAATCGCCTGACGCATATAACAAACGATACCTTCAGTGGCATATCTAAGCTGCACCATCTAATTCTTAACAACAACCAGCTCACATACATCCACATAGGTGCTTTCAATGACGTCCTGGCTCTTGAAGAACTGGATCTGTCCTACAACAACCTAGATAGTGCCCCATGGGTAGCTATTCAACGAATGATTAGCCTGCACACCTTAAACTTGGACCACAACATGATCAACTACATACCTGAAGGGACCTTCTCTGGGCTTCAAAAACTCAAGCGTCTAGACGTCACCTCTAACAAACTTCACAAGCTTCCGCCTGACCCAGTCTTCCAGCGGGCAGGTGTCCTGGCCACATCAGGTGTTTTAGGCCCATCATCTTTTGCTCTTAGCTTCGGGGGAAATCCTCTGCACTGTAACTGTGAGTTGCTGTGGCTCAGGAGGCTTCGGCGGGAGGATGACCTGGAGACCTGTGCAGCACCGCAGCATCTTGCTGGACGCTACTTCTGGACCGTGTCTGAGGAGGAGTTCCTATGTGAGCCTCCGCTTATCACTCGACACTCGCAGGAAACACGGGCACTGGAAGGACAGCAAGTTTCCTTGCGCTGCAAAGCCCGCGGTGACCCGGACCCCGTCATCCACTGGATTGGCCCTGATGGAAGGTTGGTGTCCAACTCCAGCCGCACTGTGGTCCACAGTGATGGCACATTGGACATTCTTATCAGTACAGTAAAAGACTCTGGCTCATTTACCTGTGTGGCATCAAATCCATCTGGAGAAGCTCAGCAGACAGTGGATTTACTCATCACCAAACTTCCACATTTCACCAATGACACCAGCATGGTCCAGGAGCCCGACCCAGGGTCGTCAGACATTGCTACATCTGCGAAAACTGGTGGAGATGGTGGTTCTTCAAAGGGCACTAGCAAAAGTGGACAGGAGAAACGGGTGCTGATCTCTGAAATAACTGCCTCCACAGCTCTGGTGAAGTTCAACTTTCAGCGCAATATTCCAGGGATTCGGATGTTCCAGGTTCAGTACAATGGCACTTACGATGACTCTCTAGTGTACAGGTGAGCCATTTGTTTGTTTGTTTTGTATACAGCTATAAAAATACATTTCTATAAAATATAAAGGGCATCCACACCTTTTATATTAAACTTCCAGACTTTGCATGAGCCATGTACATTTGTGGGTTGTATCTTACTTACAGAGCCATACTTAGAGTAAAGCCATACTCACTTCCCCAGGCAGCTTTGTTGGCCATAAATAAAGATGGAAAGAAAAGTGTACTAACTGAGCGGTAGTAATCTAAATGGTCTAAAGAGGTTCAGTGGCTCATGAAGGGAGATTTGGCTGTGTGGGGGGATCTGAGTCTTATTTACACCAGCAGGGAAGAAGTCGGCTGTGAACTACAAGCTTGTGGTTTATGGTTGTATTCTTTGCTCTGCTGATCAGTTTAGCAGAATCTCAGTAGTTCAGAAGGCTTCTCAGAAATGGATCACAGGACAGCCAATGGCTTTTAGATATAAGAATTATAGGCATGTCCTTGTACTTAGATTTACTTTATAAGCATTGTCTTGTACATAGCATATAATTCTACTGACTGTTGTTTTGTGGCCTGTCTCTCTGTGCAGGATGATCCCTCCTACTAGTAAAAGCATCATGGTCAACAATCTGGCCGCAGGCACCATGTACGACCTTTGTGTTTTGGCCATTTATGATGATGCCATGACAACACTCACAGTCACCCGTGTGGTGGGCTGCGTTCACTTTGCCACAGAGTCGCAGTATTTACGCTGTCATTTCATGCAGTCGCAGTTCCTTGGTGGCACCATTGTTGTTATCATCGGGGGCATGATTGTTGCTTCAGTACTGGCTTTCATCATCTTCCTCATTGTGCGCTACAGAGTGTGCAACCAGGAAGGAGTTGATAAAGGAGTGGAACTGGGAAATATTTGTTCTCAGTCCAAGACTGCACAGCTGCACGTGTGTGGGGTCATCAAGTCCATGTCCAAGCAAGTCCTGGGCCCAGAACGAGACACGTGTTCAAAGGTGTCACCGCAAATGGAGTCCATACTGGTTTCCATGTCTGCAGCCACGCCCCGAATCTCCACGCCTGCCCTGCCAGACTGCACAGTCTCAACTTCCTCCACAAGCCACAGTTGGCACCCAGCTTCCCCCAGTCCCCTGCGACCAGCACGCAGAGATGCATTCACCCCCACTAGTGCCCACAAGGCTGACACGTCAATCTGTGTGGATTTAGATAACACCAACAAAAACAACTCTGCCAAGGTGCATCCCAAACCAGCCGTACAGGCCTGTTCCACCAAGGTGACTCCAGTGTCAAGAAGAGCACAATTCCAGAATCTTCACAACTACAAGACGGTCCCTGTGGGGTGCGTGAGGATTACCCGTCGTCATTCTCTGAACATAGACTCCTGTAAACAGCCCACTTACGTGGGTTATCAGCAGTCAGGCAGTCTGCGTGCCAAATGCAGCTTATCGATGAGTGGAGATCTTCCTGCGATTGACGTTACTGAGAGACACAGCGGCAGATCGTCACTGTCCCAGTCAGATTGGGTTCTAGAAAGCACATTATGAAGAACTTTGCACCTCATCTCTATGGTTTTTAATAACCTGATGATCTTTTGTGTTATAGTTTTAGACTATAAAGACTTTTAAACCTTTGATTACCAGCTCGGATGTAAAAATGTGAACAAATAAAAGAAAAGGTCAGATAGAAAGGACTGGTACAAGCCAATGTTAAAGCACAAATTAAGTAACATATAGTAACAATGCTATGAGGTGTATATTTCTTTGTTTTATGAGTAATACAAACACTGCATAGAAACATTTTAAGTTGTGTAAAATAAAGGGTGAGAACTCTGTGTGTTTATGTGGTATTACATACAGTATTTAGACATTTTTTTATGCTTGTCACAGAACTTCTGATTGGATTGAAAATGATTTGGATAATTGGATTTTTCTTAACAGAATCTGCTACTTTCATAATTTCATCAGTATTTTTGTGTTATTTTCTTAAGCTTAATATCCTTAAAACAAGACACATTAACCTGGTAAACACAAATGCATTGCATCTTGAATATAGAATTTGGTACGCTGGCATTTTTCACTTGTTTTAAACCATTAACATGAAGTGAAAACATCAAGTGAAATCAGTGTTTAAACAAAATACAAATATATTCAAGATACATTGCATGAAAATTATTATATATGTCATTTATCTCCTCAGGTAAGTGTATTTTGTTTTGAGGAGGTTTAGCTATGTTACTGGATAAGACAAAAATGCTAATTAAGACTATGTATTTTTCCTTAAAATCAAATATTATTTTTAGAGTAAATACCAACAAATCTTTCAAGCAAAACATGGGGTTTCTGTAGCTGCTATCATATGGTGCTGGAAACAACAAAGAACTTACTGATGTAAGTTACAAATGTATTTTTTAAGTCTGTGGATAAAAGCAGCATGGAAGTAAGAAAAGAGGCAGCACTGATACATAAGTGACTGTCAAAATCACAACGTGAACTTTAGATGTAGCAAATGTAGCGTTCTAATCTTTCAGTGATCAGAGGCTCATGGCTGGATGAAGATGATCTCAAAGACCTGTGTTTATGGTGCATCTGTTGATGTTCTAGAGTCACATACATATTTGTCTCTGTCTCTGAGTTTCTGGATTTGTTTAAAGGAACAGAATGAAGGTGAACCGCATTTAAGACCACATTGAAATAAAACGTTTAAAATGGTGTAATGGTGTTTGCTTCATAACTGAAGGAAGTTATGAAGCAAGTCAGTTAATAGAATGACTTGCAGAATGGATTTTCTTGTTAATATGAGCTGCTATTGGCTGTGATGTCTTTTAACAATTAATTCATCCATGCCCATGAGGACAACTGAATCTTTTCTATCATTTTCTCTGTATTGCTGGTTACACATATGAAATGCTGCAGCGCGTCGTATAGATTGTGATATCTGAAGCAGGACCTGAAGGTTCACATTAATAAAAGATATTTGTGAGAATCACACAAGAGGCTCTTGGGTGTTTTGGCAAATTTCAGAGATTTGTGTTGTTTTGTTCACTGTCATTCAGAAACCTTTCTTAATCTTGCCTTCTGGTTAGTAAACCTTGACAGACTGCAAACTGCAATCCAGCCCCAGTTTTCGTTATGGTGATCAGTTTAACTTCTGAGCTTGTTTTCTGTATTAGCTCTAGACTATTTAAAATAATTTCTATGAACTTTCCAAAGCAAGAGAAACAATGACAAAGCAAAATTCATCCTTTCACTACATCATCTGGTTTTGTCACTCTACATTATTTATGAACCAATTAGGTATCTGCGTGGACAACTGATTGTAGAGTACATATCCAGACCCTTTATACTTGGAGAGAAATTATAAACAAAGAATTACATGCACAGAAGCAATTCCAAGCATATGCATTATTAATTGAGGAAAATGTGCTTCAAATGAACATCCTTGTTAATACTGAATGTTATACTTGTTCTGGGAAAAATTCTGTCTCAAATACAAAGCAACACAATGGAAACTTTGCAGTTTTGGCAGAACTGTGGTCCTTTCTTAACCTCTGCTGAGACTGTCCACACAACATGCACTGATGAATTAAGATGACAGGACAAATGTAATGAGAGCCAGTGAGCGATGAGCCAGTCGGGTTGATACTCAGGGCACTGTTGTGGACGTTGAGGACTTGATACGTCAACTGACTTGATAGTCTTTCGGGGATACAGTTTATTTGCCTCATCGGCTGAGTCATGTAGATTGTCTATAATCAGAATCTTTTCCCCATGACCTTTAAACATCTGATTGTGTTACAGCCTGAGAAATGATGCCTCATCTGCTCTACATAGACAGCTCCCTTCCTATGCAGCAACCTTACTGAAATGGAAAGTCTGACTTTAACAATCATGTGACTTCAGAGGACTTAGAAGGTTCATATGCATTCCGATTAATTCCAGAGGAAACAATTTAACTGCCAGGATTGTTTTCAATCATGTTTGGCTGTCTGTGATGTTTTAACTATCATCTCTGTTCCAGAACCTTCAGCTGAACCTTTTCTTTACACACCAGATGACTGGTTCTGGAGCTGTGTAATGAGCTATAATTTTGTTGTTTTTTAACACAGAGAAAACGTTTCTCAGTATTAAAAGTGTACTTTGCATTACAAAATGTACATTGCATTGCATTGGATACATGTGCATGCAAGAGTGTAAGTGTGATGTGATTGAAAATCATTTCTGACAGAGCTTAGGGCTGCAAACTCTGTCTGCATTTTAGATAGGATTTTACAAGTGGAAATCTGTTGCCAAGGTAACTAAAACATGCAGGGTTGCTCAGACATCATTGAATTCCATGGAGGTGGCAATCGCATGCTAAAGAAAAGCTACATAGTAATCACAGGATAATTTCAGCTTTTCTGTTCATGTATTTCTCACCTGTTCATCAAGTGCCATTAAAAACCTTTGCTGGAGAATGTTCATCTCTTTGTTCATGCTTTAATGATCTTTAATTTATCTGACAAGCATGAAATGAACAAAGTCAAAACAGAGCAGCAAACAGCACTTTCAGAGACAAACACAACAGACTGTGATGCAGAATTACAGCTCTATGCCAATTAACTCAAGTCACGTTAGCAGAATTTACCTTCATTTACAACATTTGACTAGTAAGTGGCACTGTTGCAGGTCTTGCAGGTCTGTAGTGGTCCACAGTAATTTGACAAAAAGTCAAATTGTTTGGAGAAGATCAGACTAGAGGGGTTGAGACGGAGTCAGAATTAAGATCAGATTCATCCAGTGTATCAGATTTGACTGTTTTTCTAAAGCAGGCAGTGCAAAGAGTGAGCAAATCAACAAATAAAACACACCTGTCCTCACACCTGTATGTCTTGAGCCCTACTCAAATTTTACACCTGTAAGAACATATACGTAAGAACGTATATATTTTCTGCTGAACAGTTTCTGATGAAAGATAACAAAGACAAACATTTCTGATAGGAAAATTGCATCCATTTAGTGTCAGTGCTGCAGCAGTTACTAAGTTGTTCCTGATGGCAGAGACTGTCAGTGTCTCTGTCTGAGACTGCAATATTGTTTACTGCTGTGGGGGACATTAAACAGCTCTATCAATCACAGCTGCCTTAAAAGCAGATTTAATCATTAAACCGCATTGTCGCATCAGTTTACAATATCAACAGTCTGATGTTGGTGAATTTAACTGTTTGACTCCATCACTAGAGTTCAGAGAAAACATCACAGATTCATTGTTAATACTCACTAATGTTTGTGCTATTCTCTCCTTCCAACATGATGCCATTTCCTGGAAGATGATGTCATCAAAGAGCCGCCTTGAGTTAGTGATTTTACAAACGACTCAGAAGGAAAGTGATACTGAGGACAAAACCTTCAAATTGATTATACGTTAAACCAATCTTTCCAAGAAAACATTCCATGTTGATAAAAGAAGAAATGAACAAATGCAACATTAATGCATGCATCCAAAAACATGGCAAAAATGACATCCACAAGATTTAATTGTTCACTTCATTGTTTTGTAATAGTGGTTTCCTGCAGCCTTGTGGCTTGACATTGGATGATCTCAATGGATGGAATCAAGAGTCTGGTTTCATGGATGTTTTTAATGATTGAGATGAATTGCCTGAAAAAGGACATGTGAAGGAAGAAGTAGGTGTATTGTTTGAAGTAGGTAATACTTTGAAATTAAATTTAAGGTTTAAAGAATAGAATCGTATGTCAAGGTATAAGACTATGCTAGAAGTTATTAATAGATCACGCAGGATGTGCCAAATGAGAGGAACTCCACACTCCAGCCATTACTATTGGACTATTAGATATGTGGGGGGAGAGCCATCACTGTGGTGACTGGGTGCTGTTATCTGGGGGTTGTGGGCCCTGGAGCTCAACTGCTCGACCACATGAATGACACACTGCATGAGCCAGTCTAGAAGAATGAGAAGAGAAGCTGCTAAATATAGGAGTTACTTTCTTGCAAAGCCATGGATTTCACAGATTGCAGCCTCTGGCTGGGGCATAATTTTTCTGGTGTTGTAGTTACAGTGAATAAGATCAATGGATTAGTCTATATGTTAGAAGCTCTGCCTAATGATATATCATAAATCTGTTTTGCTGAATTAAAAACTGAAAGCTAGTAGAACTGCTGTAATTCAAAATAGGCTTACTCTGGATTTCCTAACTGCAAAGTAATGTGGAGTATGTAAAGTTTTGAATACTTACTATTTTTCTGTTCCTGACAGTTACCAGACTATCAATGATTTGATTGTGCACATGAGTTATGGTTAGTTGGGAAGTTGGAGAGCTTTCTTTACAATGTCTATTTCCATAGTGCTGATAGTATTAGCTGCATTCTGTTTTGGCCCCTGTATTTTCCAAGCTTTCAGTCTATGATTCCTTGAAGTATGAATGTCTTGTTTAAACATCAGTACAGGCCTGGAATACCATATTGATGATTGACTACTGATCATTCACTTTGGTTATAAACAAGGTCATTTACAGAATTTTACGGAAAAACTTGATATGGTTTTTAATTCATCATTAAATCGTGAGTTTTTAAGGATTAATTATATTAACACACACACTGAGTGCAAATTCATGTCTCACTTACGTTTAGAGCTCAATATCACAAATACATTCACCAGCTATTATCATATTAAATGTAACTTTTTGTGTGATCTTTCACATAAATGACTTTTGTTCTGATTGTATCTAAACATCCATAAATAAAGTGAATCTTAAGTTTCCACATAGTTTTTGGACAGCTGAATATTAAAGAAACATCAATTTACCACCAGTATTAATCTGAATACATAAACAAAAAAAATGACAAATTATTATTTTTATTTTAGCTCACTGAAACACGTAAATATTAACAAAAAATAGTTCATAGTTTAGACCTTTACATACATTCTAACAAAGAAAAACAACAACAGTTAATACTGTAATTTACCACAGTGAGACTGATGCTTTAGAAGTGATCTAACACATCCTTCTCATGTGCTTCAATTCAGGACAATAACAGAAAAGCAACTGATGATTACAGCAGAAAACAACTGACAGCCGCTACAGAATCTCAGCAGCCAATCAGCTTCAATTACACCATCATTTAACGGTCAAATCACAACCATACAAAACAGCTCAATTTAAACCAGATAAACAAATTGAAATGAAGCGTACATAAACATACATCATTTTACAGTAACTTATATTATCACCCCATCTGTGAAGAACATCACGATTCCTAAATTCTCTGGGATAATTCATGATCACGCATTACTAGTAGCATTGCTGAGCATATCCCAAGAGTAAGTGTACAATATGCACACTCTGAGAAATAAAAAATTAAAAGCTCTGTATCTATGAAGACCAGAGAGAATGACGTAAAAGTGGAAAAATGAAGCAACAGTCCAAATGTTCTCATTTGTCACCTGTGTGGTAAAAAGTTGTCTATAGATGGTGTTCAGGACATTTGCCACATGCCGTCTTATTGAACGTAAGGGGTTCAGGAAGGTCTGTTTGGGCCCAGTTCAACTCCTGAACGAAGAGTCACCAACAACTCACAGAAGTTCCTTCAGCTTTTCTGACTGGATTGCAGTCGAGAGGAGAATTGGTTCATATCTCCAGTGTTAGAATGTGTTCATAATCTGGGCTTCAGGACACGCAAGTGTTCATGGGTTGTTTTTGGCTTTCGCATGTGTCAGAATATGTGATTTGAGGTTGGTGGACTGAGCAAATTTTTTATTGCAGCCGTCAAATGGGCAGACATATGGCCGGTCTCCGGTGTGAATGCGGACGTGCGTCCGGAGGTTAAAGTCCAGCGAGAAGCGCTTCCCACAGCCCTCAAATGTGCACTAGACACAATAGAATGGAGAATCACCACAAGCATTTCAATCAACACACATTTGTGAAATATTATGACATATATTCAATGTTTATAATATTTACATTTCTATTAAAACAGCTCTAGTATGTGTGTTGAAGCTTGCTTGCTTAAGCTCAGGTTACTTTTAAACATATCATCATAATCCTGGATAAACAACTTTTTTTTTTAACAAAAAAAGTTGTACAGCAACACCAACAGTGTAACATTAAGAGTCTATAAAGGTACCTGGAAAGGTTTCTCTCCAGTGTGAACCAGCTGATGGCGCTTTAATTTGGAGCTCTCCACAAACGCCTTCCCGCACTCAGCACACACGTGAACTCGAGGGCCGTGAGTGTGAAGGTGTTTCCGCATGGCTGAATTATCCCTGAACATTTTAGTGCAGCCCTGTGGGAAACAGTGTGTGTTAGTCCTGCAGAAATCCCTGATGTTTCTCCAGGAACTCTCAGTAAAAACCGTCACTCACTTTATGAGGGCAGGCTATTGTTCTGGGTGCATCGTCTTCCTTGATCTTCCGCGGCTTCATTCTAAATTGACACAATGATGATGAAAGATTCCACTTAACAGAAGAAACCTGCTGCTCTGTGAACAACAGCTCATTACATACAGAACGCATGGAGTGACCTGCACCCAAGTGTTTCCATAATAAAGACCCAGCACAAACACAAACTAAAGCTGGTGTACAGATTCGCCCTCTGCCAGTCCACTCACGTCAAACTGTAGTACAGCATTACAGTGGGTATCGTGCAGTGACACCAAGCCCAGTGAAACTCACTTCCTTTGTGACCAGCACTTTTCTCTTACAAACTCTGTCATCAATGACGTGTAGCAATTTACTCTGATCAAACACTTACCGAATGGGATTCTGAGCAAAATGCTCACCACTTTTACGGAAGGGGCTGAGAAAACAAAAACAACTACCACTGTCAAAATCTAAATCTGTAAGTGGATAAACCTAACCCTACCCCAAACACTATAAAGAATTTAATTGGGCAGTTTTGGTACTTTCATGCATTTTTAAATGGTTAATTGTCACCCTCCTATAAATAAATAAGATACAATTTTGGAGCGCACAGCAAACAGAAGTGAGGTATTATGTGACCTCACCTGGCAAACTCCGCCAGCTGTTTGGGATCTGAAAGGTCGATTCCTGGGATTCCTCCAGGAGGGAGTTTTTTTCCAGTCATGTACTCAGAATAATCGGGAGGGGAATTGTCCCCAATGATCTGTTCTTCAACCACTGTCTCATGATCAATGTCCTTCTTGTCATCTGAAACAAAAACAAACTGTGAAATTAAAGAACAGGAGTCAATCTAGAAGAAATCGATACTGTATATTTAAAAACAGGATTAAGTTTCCACATATGTCCATTACTTATACGTAGCACCATAAACATGTTTTGTATGTCTTTCATTATTGTTCTTACATGAAACTCCTGCTAAGTGCTGAAGAGAAAGGAAGTCTGTGTACGACAATAAAAACTGACCAGGCCGATCAATCGAAATACAGCAGTTCAAGAATATTGGCATCACATTCAAAATATATAGAAACTTGAAAATGGACAGCACACAAGATAATCTGGGCAATTTCGAATAGACATTTCGTGTACGAACGTTCATTTATAGAAATTTGGTACTCTCAGTCAGGATGCTGCTAGAAAAACACCATCGAAAATCCACCGTCAATTTCAAACGCCATCAAATATATTACAAATAATAATAAACACACAGCCAGACCAGCGTCCAAATTACACGATTTCCTTAATTACGAACCATTCGTTTCTTTACGCACAATGGAAACGGGGAAACGCTTAGTCGTATGAACCGTGTCCATTTCAAATGTTATAAAAGTGTTTAAAAGAAGTTTTCGAAAGTGAAGCATCATCATTCATGTAAAAAATTCAAACTCGCGCAGCCCGCGCGAAAAACTGACGCTGCAACGGTCACCTGCAGCCGCAGCTGCAGCTCTCGCGGCCTACATGCAGCAGCTGCAGCGCGCTCGCGCCATCTTCACCCCGCCGCACGGGCGCCATTTTTTCGGGCCGCCATACTGGAGTCGGGGAACATGGCGGCGCCCATTGACACCCAAAACATGGCTTCCGTTCAAAACAAAAACACCCGAACCGAGATGTTTGCATTACCGAGTCGAGGAGCTCTCGGAACCAGCAGCAAGCAGGATCGACGGGAAGGCAGCTCAAGATTGCCACGGATCGCACACGGACAACGCCCTGACTGACGGCCCGGGACCCACATCGAGCACAAACCCCGTTTAGACTCACCTGATGCCCACATCGTCACGGAGAACTCCCCCTCCAGCGTCTTGATTTGCACCTGCTTCTGTTCCCATTTCCTCCCGCCGCCCTCCGCCGAGTTTAAGTAGCTCCTTTTGCCCGATTTTTTGCCGCCTGCACCCGCTTTCTTTCCCATCCGCCCCATGGAGCTTTTCCCCGCGACTGTCACCAAAGTCTGCCCGATATATTCCTCCTCCGCGCCGGGCACAGGAATGAGGATCTGGTTCTGGAAGCCATCGTCCGCCCGCAGATCCGAATCGTCCCCGCCGACCACCTCCTCCCGGGTCTGGACCAGTATCACCTCCTGATGGTGGTGGACCTGACTCGGGTCGTCCGTCACCAGCGGCTGCAGCGCGATCATGGGCTGATGTTCGTCGTCTTCGTCCCCGCCGACCACCGTCGTCTCGATCGTTTCCACGGGAATCGTCTCCACTTCGATTTCGTGCAGCTCCACGATCTCCGTGGGCATCTCCGAGCCGTCCGTCTCAATGTACAGCGTTTCGCCGGACGCCATGTCGAAGTCCGCCAGCTTTGCGTTGTTTTGCGTTAAACACACACAGAACGATCGTTGTCCCGCAAACACACACTCACATCCGCACACACTCAATAACACAAATAACTCTCCACATCTGACATCAAGTCTCGTCTCCACTTCCAAAATCTCGCGAGAGGAATGTCGGGCTCGAGCGAGCTGTCACACGATGCAAGAAATATTGGTGAAAATACGGGTGTACGTGCAATTGAACAGTGTGTTATTTCTGTTATCCTTTATTGTTTGATATATGTTTTATGTATTGCATTGTACTGAATTGGATATGTATATATTTTATGTATTACATTTTATGTTTAACTGTGATTTCAACTTATTACAAACTATATTGTGAGCAGAACAGTGACGTGTGTGAATTCTCATTTTAACCACACTAAAATATCGATAGCATCTTTGTATTATTTCTTTTACATTAACGTGTATTGCATACAATCATTACTGTGTTATGTTCAAATTCTTGGTAGATTCTGTGTTGTTAACAAAAAGTTAAATTAACAATTATTTGTATTATTTCTATTAAATATGATGTGTTATATCAAACAGCTTTTGCGTTGTTAACAAATAAACACGTGTTTTTTTCTTTTTGAGCCTAATTATAGTTTGTGGGATTTTACAGAACAACAGAAGCTCAGCGAATGGTTTGATCTTATATACAGATTTATTCCTAAACAAAATGACAAAGCGTGAATGTTTGTCCTCAAGGGGCCACTGTGATAATTTCAAGAGCTTTTTATATGAAGGCCAGAAGACATCAGTGTGTGAGTAGAACATTATTTTGTTCTTCATACAGCTTTCCAACAGTTTTAAGACCTCACAAACAGTCAATGAGTAATTCAGCATTATTTTCACAAGTTAGGGTCACGTATTCTCACAAGACACAAGCTTGTCCAAGACATCCTTCAAAGTTTAATTTCAATTCTTATTTTAATTTTTTTTTTAAACCAAGAAGCACTTGGTCAAAAAGAAAAATCAAAACAATACTTCAACGTCCTTGCAGTCAATAAACATTTTATTAACAACATGATCACAAATACCTTAAAGTGTTTTTTGTTTGTTCATTAGTTTATAGCTTAAGATCAACTCATTTTGTTATGTTCAAACTGATTTAGAAACTTTCAGTGATTGAATACATATTTTTTTTCTGGCCAAAAGTTTTGAACAATAAAACTTTTATAAAACTTTATTAAACAGGTACTGAGAATAAAATGAAAATGTATTTTTTAACCCAAGCAAAAGAAAATGGAAAAAGTATAAAAGGCAAAATCTGAGGTGTTATTATTATTATTATTATCCCTAGGTCTACCACTACTTACTTTAAAACACTACCAGTGCTACTACTATAACAGTAATTTATATTAATAAAGCAGACAAAAATATAAAAGAAAATTTCATAAAAAACAAAATGTTCTATTTCTTCAATTTTTGCAAAAGACTGTAAAGATGGTCACTAAAAATCAATACAATATCAAACAGTAAGTTCAGTGCAAGAAGTTCAGTCCTTCTTTCCATCTAAGCTCAGAGTGAGCACAACGTTCCAGTCATATTAGAGCAAAGCCATCCATCTGCTTTAATATGGCAGTAACATTGATAGATATCAGCTACAGCAGGTTCTGCCAGGGGTTTGAGTCCAGAGGAGATGGATCATGTTGTGCTGATTCTACTGAGTTCATTTCTAATGGCTGAAGCATCCACACACAAACACACACACACACATAACACAATCATCAATGAGACACATTTTTAAATGTTCTTCAAAAAAGTAGTAAAACTTTCTCCTGTGCACATACAATGTTTAGCAGAAACTTGAACTTTCATTGTACAGAAAAGAGCAACAAACATTGTCAAACTTCACAGTCTGTGTTCTTCATCACATGGTCTAGAAATCCAGTACATTGTCTCATTTTGATTATAAATGCATATAAGGTCAACATACCATCAATAATTTCATCCTTCACCTTGTGCAGTTCACGAACCACCTCTTCCAAGATCTCCTGTTGATGAAAACATCAGATTCATATAATCAGACTGAATGAATCAGATAGAAAGAGTGGCTGACTGACTGTTGAAAGTGATCAGATTCACCTGCTTCATTTTGTCAAAGTCTAAAGCATCTGAATCATTGCAGCTCCCCACAGGTCGAACCCTAATGAGGGATGTAAATGTGTTACACAAAGTTGAGTTTATCACGAATGAACACGCAGCAGGTTGGGGCAAAATGATTGCCGTTTGATTGAGATGATGTTTGGCTCTCACCTGGACACCAGGGACAATCTCTCTGCTGAATTGGCTTGATCCCACGGCTTCTTTACCCCATCTGCAACACAATCCGACTTTACCATCAACACTTCACCTGCTTCACAACATCTGCACCGTGTTTACTGCACAGACTCACTGTCCTGATCAACAGTCTTCATGTAAATACAACAATCTTCTGCCTATAACACACAGACACATGATAACAATGACACAGGATGCTGTACCGTTCTGTCCATGAAACGCAGCTGATGAGCAGTTTGGATCCTGGAAAAAATTTGACTTGATTTGTAACATTTAACTAACAAAATAAAACAACTCATTAACAGAATGTGAAAGATTAACACTGGAGCTGACAATCGGCTTTCTGAGTCTTTACTTACCTCTCCATCTTTTTTCTCGTCTGCTGCTTTCCGTCTATGATGAGAAATAATGTGTGTGTGTACAGTAATACTGTAAAGGTGATGTTTACATTCAAAACATCTGGCAGGTGCCTCCTTACCTCCGTGCGAGCAGAGCGTTCATCTCCTCCATCAGACCTCCACTTCCTGCGCTGCTGCGGTTGGCATCGTTCTTGGTACCAGATGCAGAGGTTTCCTCAGGCTGTTGACACACAATCATATCAGTAAACAAGACAGTACTGTATGTTCATTATCATAAAGACACTACAAAGAAGTGTTCTTAAAGGGACAGTTCACTGACTGCTCTATATATGACTTTAATTCACTTATTGTGCGTTGCAGATGTGTCATAACTCTAAGAGATATTTGGGTGAAGTAACAGACACTTATTTTCACTATGAGATAATAGATGTGATAGTGTTCAGGACCCTCTGCACGCGCCGCAGCTTGGCTCCTGCAATCATGGCTGCGAGACCCGGGGGCGTGTGACTGTCCTCCTGTGGAGCTCTGTGACCTCCGTAACCCCCCACAGGTAGAGGAGGTGGAGGAGGAGGCGGGGCCCCTGCAGAGGGAGGCGGAGGTCCGGGAGGGAGTGGGGGAGGAGGGCACGGCCCGCCCGTCAACAGAGGAGGAGAGGCTGCACTGGGCGGAGCTACGGACAGAACAGAAGGGACTCCCTGAAAGGGAGAACCTGCAGAAACATACAAACATCACAGTGTGCAGCTAAATACAAACATTTATAATCTCAACATAATCTCTCCTTACTAACACAGAATCACTTCACAATAAGTTCTATTCCATTAGTGCAATGAAATAACATGACATTAAAATTCACATCCTTTATTACTCTTGGTTACTGTTAATGTTAACATGTAAAGATCAGGATCAGGACTATCTGATAATGAAGTAAAAATGGTTTTGCTTTTTGATTTGACTTAAATGTGAAAAGCTCCATCTAAACTTGTTTTACCTGAGCTGGACGTCCGTCTCTCTCTCTCAATCTGCGCCTGCATCTGCTGCTGTTGCATTTCTATTTGCCTGCAGAGATGAGCGCACACATGCATGAACACACATGCACTGCATGCAGATGTGAGACTGTTCTCTGTCTCTGTCAGTCTACAGAACGAGCGTCTCTATAAAAAGGGGATTTTAGAAGAAAGTGTCTGTAAGATTTCAAAAACACAGACAAAATGTTTAAGTGTTAATAATCTGCATCTCAGTTCTATGAATTTACTGTCATGTGTGTCGAGACATTAAAACACCTTCAGTAATGAAACAACTTTACAGTTTAATGTGACATTTTAAGATTTGTGTTCAAAAGTCAAGACACTTTTCTAAAACACTTTTCTAAAACGTTTCTAAAACAGAATATTAACAGAAGAGAATTTTTATTTTCAATAATCAGTGGTTTACAAACAGGATTGAGTAGAGTGATTAAAAACTTTATAAAATTTACTTGATGAGCAGAAACGTTTTGTAGAATGACAGTAACAAAAGAGGCATTTATTATCAGTAGGTATTATTAGTTCAGACACGATGAGGTCAGTGTGTAAGATCTGAGCTCTTACACACACATGAATCATGTGACCAGTATTCTAGTGAGGAGCCATCACGCCGCTGACACACAGCACACTGACTGCAGGAGCATCTGTCTTCTCTGACCACTAGAGAGAGCTGCAACAATCCCTTGCTGCCAGTGTGTTCACAGTGGACCCCAAGCTGATTAAAGGCAAGCCTGCAAACACGGCTACAGAGCACGTAACGCAGGAAGGAGACCAGAGGCCGTTATTACTAACTGCTTCACTACGCTGCATAAACTACTTTTGTGAGAAAATATCATTTAATGCATCGACAGTCTGTCCACTAATCTTCAACATGTTTTACATTAAACAATACCTTTGTTGGGAACTGTATGCAAGTTTTACTATGATTAAGATGCTATTTTATAAGTAGGGAATGTCGCGACAGTTAGGACTCATTTACAGCATCACCACCCTCAAATGTGTAATATTACTATTTATTAATAAATACTGTGTAATATTATGTGATTATTGGATATTGTCTAAAGTAAATATCAATGTTTTCTTTGTTTGGCTTTCAAGTTTCACCAATTGAAATAAGAGTTGAGTTGCAAAAATTATTATGACAGCTGTGTATGCCTGATGATGATATAACATGTTTTAATGAATAAAGGTAAAAACAATTATAAAGACTTAATAAAAGAGATGTGTTATTTTATATGAAACAGTGAGCCAGCATAATTTTTTAAAGCAGTGGCATGTTTCATAACCTCACTACTGTATGTAGCAACAACGCCTGATATTCATGTGTCACACTGGAAACAGGTCCAGTGTACTTGATATGTAGAAGGTCATAAGTGTAACTGTACATCATAGTACAGAGAGACTGACATAAACACACAGTCATTCTGTTGGCAGAATATGTTTAAAAATCCCTGAAATTAATCTTTCTGTCATTGCAGTGACACGTTATAACACAGTCAGTGTCACAGATGCAGCTGCAGCTCTAGGCCTGATGTCATGTTTGAGCGTAATTAGAGAAGCATGTTAGAGAAGCTCCAGATTTACCTTCTTTGCACTTCCAGTTCTTCTGAGCTGGGTCCATTCTGAACTTGCTGCTGAACAGTTGGACCTGTAAGAGCCCAAAAACATTCAACTGAAGAACAGCAGCAGATGATATGGAGAGAATTATTCCATGATTTAAGCTTAATGAAGTTTCTCCTAAATCTCACAAAAACCTGCCAAGAACAGTCCAAGAAAATTTGGCCCCTACATTACACAACATACATTACTCTAACACCCCCACTTAACACAGAGACTTGTTTAAAACATTAGTCTTAGTTTTCCTGTTCACATGCTGCATGTCTCTGTAACTGAATTCATACCAAAATAATCAGAAGTGTGAGTATAAACAGCTGATATGAGCATCAAGATCAGAGCATCTGTTCTTCAGGAGCGAATCGAGTTCCTGCTGAGTGTCAGTATGATGTAAAAGCTCAGCACAAGAACATTATCAGCAGAAGAATTTCCATCATTAACATGCTAAATACTGTAACATAGGCCATTCATTTTTATAGGGACTTAACAGTTTTCATACTGTGCAAACTGTATATTCTTCCCCCTAAACTAACCCTAGCCTTAAACCTAACCTGCTATTTTATCAAAAAGATTATTCTGTATGATTTTAAGCTTGTTTTATCATAGGGTTAACGAAATTTACTATTATGCAAATAACCTAAACTGTTTACTACAGACTGAACACACCCCTAAAAAAAGCATGATTTATGACTCATTTACAGCATCACCACCCGCAAACGTGTAATATTACTATTTATTAATAAATACTGTGTAATATTATGTGATTATTGGATATTGTCTAAAGTAAATATCAATGTTTTCTTTGTTTGGCTTTCAAGTTTCACCAATTGAAATAAGAGTTGAGTTGCAAAAATTATTATGACAGCTGTGTATGCCTGATGATGATATAACATGTTTTAATGAATAAAGGTAAAAACAATAATAAAAAAAAAGCATGATTTATTTCTACATTTTTGTTTTATCATTTTGCTAATTTTTGTATGTTTTTTACCTTTCACCAAAGGGGTTTTAACCAACACACACACACACAGTACAAAGAACTGAATTACAAAGAAACTCTGTTTGCAAGGAACTGTATTTAGCAGATCTATAACAGGGGATCTGGACCCATTGGTCTGAGGGTTGCAAGATAACTTACAAAAGTGTAAATGTTCAACCTTTCCAGTTTCTCACAAGCTTCTCTGTGCCAAAAAGCAATGCAGAAATGTGCCCACATCTATGATATGACAGACTGCAGCTACTTCGGTATTACAGACTGGGTATCTACTGTGCAGATTTAATTGCGGTAAACAAATTGAACACATTTCTAATGTGTCCCCTCAACAACTGTTGTTACTATTACTTTTATCTGTTCAGCTCCTGTTCTTTTAAATAAACCCGCTCACCTCCATCTTGGCTGCTGAGCATGTTGAGGGCGAACAGCATGGCATTGGAGAAGGTGGTGGCCTCCTCTTTACTGGCAAAGTTGAGTCCATACACCTGCCGGGCGTCACGCCACTGGTGGAAAGTGGGTGTGGCCTGGTTATATTTGAGTCCCTTCACTATGGAATAGTTGATGACGACCTGCCAGAATCAGAGGTCAAAGATTTGTGTTTAAATATTAAGCTTTTTCTCAAAGTGAAAATGTCTATATTTATACATGACTAACCCTAATGAAATAAGAAAAGAATATTTCCTCTGATATTTGCATGAAGATAAAATAAGCTCACAGAAACACATGACCATAAACAGCGGGTGCACACTGTGCACACTGAAAACATTGGTCGATTCTGTTTAAAACAAACCTAGAGTAACATCATTTACCCTTCAAGGCACAAAAATCAACTTTGAGATTGGTCTCTGGCCACATCAGCATGACATGAGAACTCCAGCCACTCTACCATCTACCATCAGTCTTCTCAATAAACAAAATAAATACTCAACATTTCCTGTATTATATCACCATTGACCAATGGGAATTCAGCTTATTTGGATGACATTGAAATTCTGTTTAAATGCTGTGAGATTATTTACCTGCTGGTCCTGGAGTTTGACACCCACCACACGGAATGCGTTATTGGACGTGTTGTGGTAGATGTTGATTCGACTGAAGCCCTGCTGACCTGCTTTAATAGGAACCCACTTTTTACTGGTGTCATCATAGACCATGACGGAGGCACGGGCCTGACATATACTCTGCTCGCTGTAACACACACACACAGAACAGTTCAGTCAATGATAGTCTATTAATCCAGATCAGATAAACTTAATTCTGTCCTTGTTGTTCTGAAAACAGTGACGACACACCTGATTGAATTTTAAAGCTCTGTGTTCTGAGTCATCACTCACAGCTGTTAAAATCACATTCATTCAAAGATTCTAGAAACTAGAAACAGTCTGATCACATGATCTGCACAGAGATTAAAGTTGTTAAATTACCCACAATGCCCCGAGAAAAGACACCAACCTCATCTGCACACGTCACGTCATCCTTACACACACACTCTGACACAAAAACTCAAACAATTGTTTGACTATATTAGTGAGGTCATTACACACACATAGACTTCCACTGATTTTATATCAGTCTGATGATATTTCCTCCTAACCCTCGCACAAACATGTGACAGACATTAGATTAAAAAAACATTATCTGAATGATTTACAAGCCTTTTTATTTAGTAAGGACCAGTGAAATGTCCTCAAAAGTTTGTTGTTATTACATCCCACAAACACACACACACACACTGACTGACAGACACACTGACACATATACACAGAAATCATGGTGCCATCTCTTAACAAATTGGTCATGTTTTGTAAAGCTGCTATAAAATAATTTTTATTGTGGAAATTGCTACATAAATAATATGACAAGTGAAATATTTCAATATAGTTTCTCTGAGATATTGTCCCAGAGTTTCAGAATAGCTCTCAACAATGTTTTAAACTGTTCAAAAATTTATCAATTCATATTGTATTTGTATCTGTCTGTGTCTGTATCAAAATTCACATTTTTTTTACAAAGAACATATCTAAGTGATGAGAGAGCAACATCTGACCACTTGATTTCCTCTGTGGAAGAAAGTTATATAAAGATTTTTTTTTAGTTCTTTAGAAAAATCTCCATGTTCTGCTGCTTTAAGAAAACCCAGAAACGAAGCACTGATTGGCAGAACCTGCAATGAACCATCAAGAACCTTATACTGCCAACAGCACTTCTCTGCTCATCCTACAAAGAACCTGGAGAACCTGTACTTGTAAATCACACACACAACAACAACAACAAACATCTCACACACACGAAAACAAAATCTGACTTCTGATGATAGAATATGAGAGGGAGAACGCAACAGAGAGCAACACTAAATCTGGCTCCCATTGTAACAGTATGTCTCTATACATCTGATAAAGTCCTCAAGATTGTAGAACGAAAGACAGTCTATCCACTGCAGTTTGTCAATTCTCAGCAGACTTGCATTCCGCCTAAGCCATGTCTTGAGACATGCCTCAGCAATGTCTAAACCTACCTGACCTTGAAATCAGTCACCTGAGCTCCAATGTCACAGAAGATCTGAGGCATATAGAAATGATGACACTGAAGGCTAAGGTCCATGATGCTGGATCATAGCAGAGGAACAGATGCACTCTAAAAATCTCTCTAGTCTTTAGTCCACATTTACTGTCTCTCTCGGGGCTGCTCTGGTCCTCAACCTCCCCCTTTCCTCGTCTCTGGCTGGTGGTGGTTGTTAATGGTTCAGGGACTGAGCATGGTCACCTTGTCAGAGTGGAAAACTTTCAGTAGACAAAGAGTGTCTTTCTTCATAAAAACAAGACAAAGTCAGCAAGCAGTTTAATTTAAAGATGAGCAGAATAATATATTTCCAAACAAAAGACATATGAAGCGTTTCTCTTGTTGGTGTGGCAGGAAATCCTGCAGCTGCAGAAGATGAAACAGGAATATCAGCTGAATGACTCTGATTCAGTGACGCTCCATTGGCTGAGTGTGTTAAGAGGCTCCTCACCCTCCTTGCCAGTGAGTACCTCACATCATCAACCCCCTCCCCACTGACAGCGCTCACTCTCTCTCTACAACTGAGATTGGCTTCAAAGCATTGCTGCATACATTGTAGAGTGCTACTGCACACACAGATGCATATATCTTTCGCAAACAGCAGTGCATGCCATCACACAGCTCATCCATTAAAAGGACTGAGTGACCATGAGTGACAGGAAGATGTTTGGCCACTTACACACACACACACAGATTTGCATTGACCATATATATGGAGAACTGCATTCGTCCATATCTGCCTGCAGGGTTCTGCACATCATACCAAACTGTTTTAGACACTAAAGACCTATTAAGACATATTAAGTAAATGCTAAATTAGATATTCATCATGGTAGTATATGCTGTAATTTTGTTAATTTATGCTGAGAAATACACTACCAGTCAAAAATGTGGAAACACTTAACTGAAATGTCAGATTAAAAATCTTTTGATCTGAAGACATTCAATTAAACGTTAAAAATGTAAAAATAAAAATTAAAAATACAATATAATTGTACCAACATATTAATTATTGGTACAATTTCAATTTAATTTTTGTTATTAGAAAACTACAATTTCAAAAAATTGCTTTTGAAAGATGATTTGGACCAAATAATGAAGAAAAAGCAGCCAATAAGAGCATAGGATAGAGGGGAACTCCTTCAAAAATCTTCTCAGGATTCCTCAAGAAACTGGGTGATGGAAAATGTCAAGAAAATTTCTGTAAATTCTAGACGAAAGGTGACTATATTGAATATTCTAGAATATATCCTAATTTACCTTATTTTTAATTTTCTTTAGTGACGACATAATTCCTAAAGTTACATTTAAGTTATTTCATAGTTTTGATAAGTTTACTATTATTCATAAATAAATGTTAAATGTTTTACAGTAGATGACACTGAGAATATATGTTCAGAAAAATATGATCATGTTTGTCAAACATTTTACATTCTCAGCAGATTATTTGAAGCATATTCTCAGGATGTGTTGCACTATGCTGCAGGATGGGCTGTGTGAGTCAGCAAATGGAGAGCTGCTAGAATCAGAACATCAGACCCTCTCAAACAAACCCTTATAGAGTGACTGACTCAGAATGCTCTACATACACAGCATCGATCTCTGTCACACAAACATCACTCCTCATGTGAAGCACAGGCAAGACTCAGAGCGGACTCCAGTAGAGCCTCATAGTTGCATGTTACCTATTTGTCTGCCAATCCTTTTAGAACATATCTTCATATCTTAATTCACCTATGTCTTAAACTGTTCTCTATGTAGGCAGCTCAGCAGGTTTGGGAACAGTCTTCCAGACAAACTGAGAAACGGTGACTCACTGAACTTATGCAGGTCAGGTGCTCTGATTCACTGTAATAACATAAAAACGATACACCACACACAGACTGAACCAAACCAGGTCACACACTCATGCATTCATATAATCAGGGTTAAACAGGATTAAAACACACATATGAAAATCCATACTAATAATGAAATAACAATAAGAATTACCTGATCAATGAAGCCATATGACTTGTCATAGTCTTCAAATGTATCTTGAAATGTATGTTACAATCAGTCAGGGCTGATATGATGTAAAGGCTGGAGAGGCTGCACCGACTACAGATTGTTCAAGAGCAGCTTGTACCTTCTCATTATGCACTCAGATGACCCTGACAATAGCCCTAACAACAACCCTCAGGTGACCCTAACAATGACCAAGTCATATTTCCAAAGAAATATGCATTCAGATTCTGTTGCCAAATAAATTGTTTTCTAAGACTCAGATATTCTCCCACATAGAGGGTACAGAGTATAAAGAAAACAAACAGTACCAGCTTCTTGCCACAGGTCATTACACTCCTAGCTAATCTTAACAGTTTATATAAAATTAATTTATAGTGAAATTAATGTTATAGAAGTCTTCTGTTGTAATACTTGGGTACTTTGAAGACTGACAGATGTTGAAGGTGGTTACTAAGGTGTTCTGAGAATGTACTAGGTAAGACCCCAGTTTAACAGTGAGACAAGGAGCTTAAGTGAAACTGTGCTGATCGATCATTATCAATGAACTTCAGAGTCATCATAACAGCTGCACGCGTGCCCCCGTTACCATGACAACAGTCGCTCTGACCACGCCCTCCGTGACACATCACAGCGCCGCCGCTGCTCAGCTTTGTCTGCGTTTTCTATTTTCTTCAGGTCACCGTGTTAGAAACGCGGCCTGTTACTCACACAATGACCTGTCATTAAGGATACCCTCACTGTTGATTGACAGCTGTCATTAAGGATACCCTCACTGATGATTGACAGCTGTCATTAAGGATACCCTCACTGATGATTGACAGCTGTCATTAGGATACCTCATATGATACAGTATTAGATACTCACTGATGATGACAGCGTATTAAGGATACCCTCACTGATGATTGACAGCTGTCATTAAGGATACCCTCACTGTTGATTGACAACTGTCATTAAGGATACCCTCACTGATGATTGACAGCTGTCATTAAGGATACCCTCACTGATGATTGACAGCTGTCATTAAGGATACCCTCACTGATGATTGACAGCTGTCATTAAGGATACCCTCACTGTTGATTGACAGCTGTCATTAAGGATACCCTCACTGTTGATTGACAGCTGTCATTAAGGATGCCCTCACTGTTGATTGACAGCTGTCATTAAGGACACCTTCACTGATGATTGACAGCTGTCATTAAGGATACCCTCACTGTTGATTGACAGCTGTCATTAAGGATGCCCTCACTGTTGATTGACAGCTGTCATTAAGGACACCTTCACTGATGATTGAGGGCCTGTGGACACAGATCTGACAATCTGTGCCCACAGGCCCTCTGTCCTCAGGCGGACACCCGGGATGACCGAAACCTCCTGTAATGTCTCCGGCGCGCATTATTTTAGTGACTGACGCGCATCTACGGAAGTAACGGCGGATTATCGTGATCACCGCAGCGGTAAATCACCGGCCGTCACGCGACCTGCCGCAGCGCGCACGTTCACGAGGAGAATAACGACGCGGAGCGCGAGGACGAGCGCTTACCTCATATTTCCCCCGTTTAAGAAAAGGTGAAATAATGTCAACACAGTCTTTCGATTAGCCGTGTTTAATAAGCCCACACCGCGTAGTCTTTAATGACAAAATCCCTGCAATGTTCGTAAGAAACGGCAGATGCTACAGCAGGCAGTCAGGGAAACAATGCGACAGAAGAAAACGCGGCCGCGGTGCAGCGGTCACTCTGGAGCTCCTCTCCTCTCGTCCATGTCACAGAGATGCTGAGCAGCTCTTCTCGGGCAGCTGAGCTTCCGCTGCCATGTTTCCTCAGTCAGACTCACCGACTGCCACTGGCGCCCTCAGTTCACACCCGAAACATTAAAATCTGAATCGCACTCCCGCTGTGAGATTAGGGGTGGAGCAGACAAGTGAAACATCCGGGTGGGGAACTGAAAGGATGTAGGATGGTTACCCAGGGCTTCTGGTAGGTGTTCTAAATGGCCAACTAATGGCTTGAGTTTTCATCAGCTGTAATTTAAAAAAAAAATTTAATGAAATAATTAAATGACGCAGTTTATAATTTATTACCAAGGCTGTTTCAACCTTAATTCTCTGTGAAAAGATGGAGTTAATCGGCAGTTTTTAAATAATTAGATCATCAAAAGGCAAGTTGTTTAGGATCTAATGTCAGCTGATTTTATTCTGGCCACTGTTTTGTATCAGTTAAGCTTCAATTTGCAATGCCGTTTACTGTGTTAGTATAATACAATTTATAATGAATATTGTTTGGTTGCTGATGAGTCGTTGTTCATTGTCTATGGTGCGGAGGTGTCGGGTGAGCGGGTGGCTGGGGGGATGTAGAGGGCCAAGATCCAAAAGCCATGGTTTGCTATAGGGTGGTCAGTCATTTTTTTAGATAACAAACTTGCAAATATTCTTAGCTTTCTGAATGTTATATTAGTTAATGTTATGTTAAATATTTCTGGACGAGAAAAGATATGAACCGAGTAACTGCTGGGCACGACCTGCAAAACCTCCCATAACCAGCAGATGACAGCCAAGAGTAAATGGAGCCGTTTTTGTTTACTGAGGACCCATTTCTTCTTGATATAACCTTACAAATGTGTCATTGGTGTAACCCAAAGTAACCATATTAAATTAACATTTACATTAAAATGTGTGAAATATTAAGATATTCCAGGTTACCTGTCAAAACAGTTTTACAACTTATCTTTAAAATATGACGACCACAGCTGTAGCCGGCACCAACCAGATAGTGATGGATGTCTCTTACAGTCAGACTCCACTCTGATCCAGCATGCAGCTCCACCTCATCACCTCACTTCACAGGACAATGACTGCTAAAAACAAAGAACCTCCACATCATCAGCTACACCACAATTAGGGAAAGTATCGTACCATCAACACTACCTACAAGCATCACAGCAGACAACTTGGGACAAATCTTTTTGATACTTATTTAAAATAAGTTGGTTAATTTAATAATGTTACACATTGTTAAATATATCTCCTCAAACTAATATGTGAATGTAACAAACTTACAGTCAATACTGTTTACTCATAACCAGAGGAGAACTCGCTCCTGGTTGAGCCTGGTTTCTCCCAAGGATTTTTTTCTCCACTACTTTTCCTATTACTTGCTCACTGTGGGACTATTAACGTTTGTTAAGTCACATTTATTTTCTTAGTGTTACTGTGAATGCAACTGTTCAGATACAATCCTATAAAAAATATCCATCCATCCATGTGTTTGTAATTCAGGAATCACAAATCGACCATAGCATGATCACGAATTTTGGTTTAATTAATTTGCATTTGCATTTAATTTTAATCTTCTTCATTCTCAGAAGCAAATGATTAATACTGATCCCAGTGATTTCCAGCATCATGGCTTCACTCTGTAAAGCAGGTCGTTGCTGAAGGATAATGTGAGTGAGTCTTTAATAGCAGATCTGGAAGTATTGAGCAGGTGATTTAATGGGATTCTTGTAACTGGGTGTGTTCAAGGGTGAGAGGGAGCTTTAATATGGGCTCTTTCTGAGGACGGCAGTGAGTTTAGGACGTTTCCCATTTACTTCTTTGCTCTGTTCTGAAACTTTTTTGCCTGCGGGTGGTGCTCTAGCAGGAGGATATGCACTGGGCTGCAGGTTTGTGGCACTTGCAGCTTTGTCAATATGTCCAGTCACTCTTGACAGGAGAATCAGATAAATCTGCATTGTAACTAAGTGAACGGAGGCAGGCCAGAGGTATAGGAGAAGGATGAGAACAAGAGGACAAACAGAAGACAGAGAGCTGAGCCTTTTAATCAAATTATTCTCCAAATTTTCAAATCAAGATGAATTTGTATTACGCAGCTCTCTACAATACTTCACTGTGATCAATGGTGGCAAGTTGTCAAATATTGTTGAAAATGAAAACTATAGTGTACAAATAGGGTTAAAGGTTTGGCCATAATAGTTTTGCTTCTGCTGGTAGATGTAACTAATTTTTGGTCCATCTGCGACTGAGATCAATGCAAATAGTTTTCTTCAGTTATTATAGATCTCTGTGGATATCCCCTATTTTATAGGCATACTAAAGAACTGATTTGGTATGGGACCGACCTTTGCATTAAGTCACACGCCCTGTGCCTAAAGGATACAAATACAGAGATTAAAAATGTAAAATAGCGTTAGTATGGAAAAATTAAGAAATTCAATATCATTTGCTTCAGTTACTTCAATACAGAAAACAATCGCACATCACAATGTGAAGTTTCAGTAAGACCATCAGCACCTCCTGTAGGCTGGTGCAGGGCTGTAGTTCCTGCAGGAGGAGAATGAGGGCAGTGTTGAGCTGCAGCTCTTCTTCAGAGCTGATGCACTTGTGCTGGTAGCTGCTCCGGAGGTGCAGACTAAAGATGCAGGCTGCACTGCTGGAAGACCAATCAGAGCAACAGGTTCAGCAATCATATAGTTTATTTGACACTTAAATGAAGATGTGAGGGATGTTTAGTGCTTGTGTTTAGTTCTTAGGTCTAGTTTTCTGCTAGAACTCTTTCTGAAAGAACATTTATAAATGTTCTGTTGGTTGAATGTTAAAATACAACTGAACAAACTGCTGTCAATGATAACCTTGTTTACATTTACATTATCTACCCAGACTAATGTCCATGAGTGTTTTGCATCTTGTTTGTTTAGTCATGCATGTGTGCGTTGTGTAGTACATTTGGCTAGATTTCTCTTGGTGAGAGCTGCTGTGTTTCCCTCCGAGATGTTCAGTTTCTTCAGCACGTCAGCCATAGTCATCTTCAGCCACTGGATCTCATTTTCCTGCATCTGAACACGCTGCTCTAAGTATGTGAGGTGATCACTCACCTCCATTTCACTGTTATGAGAGCACAGATCATCTGACACAGGAAATATTTAGCTAGATTTACAGCTAAATATACTGTAAATCTAAATATACAGCTAGAAATAAACACTTATGACCATGACGGTATAAAAGAACTATAAGCTTTAAAACAAGTCATGGAAGGACTTAAGGTAATGAGCTGAGCAGATGGACAGATGTTAATGATCAAAGTCTGTTTGCCTCTTTATAAACTGAAGTTGCATCCAGACAGAAGTGAAGGATTATAATAGCCTGTAATCCCATTAACCCTAACCTCAAGACTGAGCTTGGCCAAATCCCTTCACAAAAATCCTGACTTCTCTGTTTAATCACTTAAATAAAACACTCAAGTAAATAAAATCAACATGGACATCTATAGAGAAGAAACACATTAGAATTCATCAAAGGTCTGGACAATCATTCTGGACAGTCATCGGTTTAAAGACAGTTCACAGGTCACTAAACTAATCATGAAAAATGTAAAGATAAATGCTTAATTTCAAGATCTGAACTTAGAAACTGAACTTAAGAAAGAACAATATAACATTCTGAACAAGTATCTTATCCAGTAAAAACATCTGAACACACCTAAGACACATCTGAGAAGAAAATATCAAATATCAGTAACTGGTTTAAAGCATAAAAAAGTTTAAATGGCTGTAGATCTTCACTAACCGGTTATGAACTCTCTGTCAGGAACCATCAAAGTCTCACTGTTGTAGCGAACTGCTGGTTGAGCATCTACTCCCTCAGTTGTCATTTCACCAGAACACTCCCTCTGATCTTCCATCTGACCTCCAAATGTCTGGGTGAAGAAACGTCCTGTTTGCTCCTGATTCAGAGACAAACTTCAGAAGAGCCCAAAGACACAACACAAGCTCCTCCTATCAGACCTTCATAATCCCTATAAGCACATACGCGCATGCCTTATCTATATCATTTTGTTTTTATACACTTATTCGCAGCTAGTATATATATGTATATGTGTATATATGTGTGTTTGTGTGTGTATATGTATATGGTAGAGTCAATTGACTGAACAGTTTGATATGTCGGAGTTTCGAGACTTCGCAGGTGTTTCATGTTTGTTTGTGTCTTTGAGCATCGCACTTTTATTATTATTTATATGGATGTTAAAGTGTTTGTCTGCTCGGGAACAGCATTAACTCAGCGATGTAAACGGCACCATCCAATCTCATCAACATTATATTAGAATTAAAAACACAAACATCCAAAACTGCTGCTTCACACTATCGAGTTTAAGGCGACGTAATTAATAAACGCCCCTCGGCCAAAGATCTCGTGCATTGTGGAAACGCGCGTTTTACAGACAGCGAAATACAAAAACAACATATTGTGTTTTATTGATACAGATGTGAATGTACCTGCATTAAAGACGCGATGCGAGAGAAGCGTTGAGGATCCTGCGCTGTTTGTTCTGCTGCTTTTCTCTTCCCGGTTCAGCGCTGAACTTCATGTGAACCAATAACACACACGCATGCTGCTAGTCACACCCTCCTCATCCAATCAGAGAACAGCAGACGTCACTCTCCTAGTAACAAGTAAATGTAAATGATTGTCAAGTAAATGATTGTCAGTCTGATCATAACCCGCACGTGAGTGATGGTAACCTGTACATCTGAAGATCATTCACTTCAAATTATTGTCATTGCATTAGATCAGACGTGTCATTCATTTAAAAGGAACATAGTACAAATAATAAAAACACCTTACAGCATGCTTTACATGAGACTGAGAGTAAATGTAGAGATAGTGTTGGGTTATGCATTAAAGTGAAATGAGAAAATGAGAAATATATCAGTTAGCACTTACCGTTGTGTTGAAGATTAAAACTCGGCTTGAGAACAGACATGTGACAAAGAAGATGCTTTGTAAAAGATCAGAAGAGTTTTAGTAGATGTACAACATATCTCTTTACCAGCAATGTTAAGTGTGAAAAAAAATGATTTAATCACTTTGTATTTAATTACTTTGTGCTACTGCTAGCTAGTCGTTACCTGCAAATGATCTAAATGTAATTGGCTTTTTGCTAGGTTCCCTCTAGATGATGTATTTGCGCAGACTGTACATTTTATGCCAAGAAAACTTGTTTGGAATATGTGGAACCACTGGTCATGTTGGAATTCATGTCAACCTGCAGACGGCATTTTATTGTGTGGTGAATTTCATTTGCCTAAATTTGTCAGCACTAAAGCTTGACTCAGCTTTAACAACAGCTGCCTGTCAATGAAGAGAGCAGACAGAGAAAGGCGACGCTAAAAGCTGCTTCATTTTTTGTGAAGCTGGAGATGTTTCATTGCTGCCAGAGAAATATATAAGACGCAAATTCTTATTTAGAAGTTATAAAGACATTTTATACAGTTCATTTTTAAGACCTGTTGGCCATGACATTATTATCTTACACAAAACTCACTGTATGAAATATTTTGTATCAAAAACACCAACTCAGTTCTATTACTTCAACAGATTCTGCTTTGCCTTTAAATATATTAACAAGTAAAATCTTTAATGGATTAATAGATTGTATCAGGATTATATAGCTGTGATGGAAACATGCAGATAAAGTAAAAGGCCAAACAATGAGAGTGAATTAATTGATTTTCATAATATATGAACTAAATGTTACAGTATGCTATTTATATAATATATGTAAATAAAAACCACATCCTTAAGTGCTTTTTTAATTAAATTCAGATTTATTTGTACAGCACTTTTCACAATATACGTCATTACAAAGCAGTTTAACAAATGTGTCTATATATTGCAAAAACATACAGTTCTTTTCCAAAATAATACAAATTATGCATTTAACATTATGTATTCATTTAGGCTGAAGTAATGTTTTTTGTGTTTTTTTTTCTTTTTTGCGTAAATCCTTTAGAATAAACTCACCAAGAGACACATTTAATATTAAACCTTTAAAACCATCTTAAGAAATATTTTCAACTAAAGAAGCGTTTTATGTTGAAAAGGTCATTACCCAGGCCATACACATACGGGCTTACTGATGTGTAGAACGTGGTTATGAAAAACTCGACTTCTGACCATGATGGGAAACTGTATGGGTTACATGCAAGGTGAAGGATCAGATAAATAGTCCAGTCCACCTGGAACAGAGACATAGCTGCAAGAATAGCAATTGTGCTGCGCTGCAACCCAGAGTTCTTGTACCGTTGCTGCTGGGTTGTGGTTGGCACCACACACGGCCCCTGCCGGGCCCGCACAACTTTCTGCTGAACTATCAAAATTCTTATAATCATGGTGCTTGTTAGTGTGACTATAAGCAGAGGCAACAAGTTACACACCAGAAGGAAAGAGTATTTGTAAATGCGGTTCCGGTTCGGACACTTGGATAGGGTGCACTGAAAGAAATCTGCAGGACAGCTAAGGGAGGTTGAGTTACTGATGTCCCCATTCAGGTTTATAAGAAATGCAGGCACACCGAAGATGATAGCCAGCATGGCACAGAACACAGTGATGCAGACAGCGTTGCGCAGGTTATCCATGAAGACGGGCAGGTTGACACGCGTGTGGACATCTCGCAGCTTCTGATACCGGTAAATGCTAATGAGCACTGTAAAGAGGATGCTGCCAATCTCTCCAAAGATGGTGAGAAATTTGAGTAGCCTACAGATCCAAATACTGATCCTGCTTGAAAGCCGTATTAGCAAGATGTCATAGATGTTTACAATCACAATCTCCTCCAGATTTGCTGCAGCCAGTGCAAGAAGAACGGCTTCAAAGGTCTTCAGACGCGTCATTTTGAGGATGGACATAATCAATATTGTGTTTCCCACAACACCAATGACAGAAATGATAATCCTCAATGCAACAAGATCAAGGTAAATCCCCCCCATCAGTTCAGCTTCCAATAAATGAACTTACAGTCAATCTGCTGAGCGTGAAGATGTTGAGCTCTTTTATATCATCTGCTTGGTGTTGTTTCTGCTCCACTGGACTGAGACCTCTGTGATGTCAGTAGATTTTCATACTGGTTAATTGGAGCTTAAGGAAAAGCTGAAGAACCTGGAGATCTGGGATTCATCTAATTGATGCCTTAGAGCTTTGGTGTTCTTCATATCATCAGGAACAGGAACTCAGTTTTAATTTCTCCATGGAGCTTAGCATCCTAACTTCATCACGGATCTATTGATGGACAATAACAATTGTCAATTTAATACAAAACTCTGAGATGGTTTCATTATTTTTATTTAAAAACATTTAACTGCGTCACACGTTTGCATCATAAGCAACATAATCCTATGAATAGATCACTGCCAAACATTTATTCATTTATATTTTATCTAAAGTGACTTATAAATGAGAGAGAATTTAACATTTTGCCATAAGAGCCAACAAGTCTAGTCAACAAAGCTGATAGATTTGTTGAGTAGGGATAGATCTGAAACTAGGGACAGGGTGAACTATATAAGAGGATAGGGACTTTTGTTTGTTTGTTTAAAATAAAACATTTTTGATAAAAGATATTTTTGACTGTTCTGTTTAAGTACTAGTAAAAAACAAAGATTTGTGCGTATTTGCAGGATTAGCAAATATAAGCATATTTTTAAAGTTTATCTTATTCCAAAGTTCATACTTGTGTGTCCCATGTACATACTTTTTAAGCCCTCACACTTGTGCCAGCTGATATGTAACACTTAAGAACTAAAATGTGAACAGATTTCACCACACTGAGAACTTTCCCAAAGTTCAAATTCACTCTTCCTTTAGATGAAGAAAAAGAGCATTGATGTAATTTCATGCTTAACAGAGAACTATGGAGGAGAATGTACAACATAGATACCCAGCTAACCATTTTAGGTTGTTTCCCTAATGTTTATATATAACGTTTAAACTGTTCTACTAACGTTATTGCAAGAACTTTGGAAGAACTTTAGGAGAATCTTAGCCAATGTTCTGAACACTTTCCCTTTTAGCTTTACACAGAACTCTTCACATAGCAAAAGGGTTACTGCTGTTCAACGTATTTCACTGTATTAATACTAGCTTGCTTACATCCCAAGTGGGAATAAACATCCTGACTCAATTCTTCAGGATTTTGAGGACACGAGGTGTAGTTACAAATCAATCACCATTTAAACCAATAGTTTCAAGAAAACGTGTTTTTTCGTTCAGACAACCGAAACAACAATGAGGAAACCCGAGTAATTTATAAAAACGAACCGGTTTTTGTGATTCCTGAGGTTCTGCGTCATGAATGCGATGAGTCGCCATTGGTCAAGAGGTCAAGAGCGCGAATCGGTGGGGATACCGATGACTGTGACGTCACTCGAGTTGCAGGTTTGTATGTTTGCGGGACTTTCAGTTACGAAGCGCGAACGTGAGCTCGAGCTGGCCAGCGCCATTGAGAAAAGCGCCCAGATTTCGCAGTTTTCATCACTGTGCATCAGTTTATATTAAATCTTAAAGCATCTCGGACGCTCTATGATTAAGGCATCGGTTTCGTAAAAGTCTAAATCATGAAATAAAGATGTTGCTCAGCCCCAGGTCCCTGATCTTTGGTAGTAATTTAAATGCTAGATAAAAGCTAACATGGGCCTGAATAGCTTTTTAAATTTTAACTATGTCATAGGGTCAAAAGTGTCGTGTGCTAACTAATATTAACCCACGAAACCAAACAAGAACACGAGCTTCTCTTCAGGCTAGATTTATTTATTACTTATTTATATTTATTAATTATATTATTTATAAATTTATCTAGCTTTATTTCTCTCTGTTTGGCCAGACAGGTGACTGTTGTTTCTTTTTTCTTGATAAGCCGCTTCACCTTCAGCAGTATGTAACGACCAGCCGGGTGACGCAGTCGCATCCGGTCGCGCCACTGTTGTTTTGGGAATGACGGAGCGTGATCGTTGCGGAGTTTTTTACGGCCACTCATGCTGATGTCGGAGTCGCTTTCATCGTGTAGACGCAAAGAAGAGCACGAAGTAAAGCAGACGTTGTCCCTCTGTTGTCGTTTTCTTCACGCAGGTTCCCTAACGGTCAGAAGTTCAGGATCACTTATTCATTATTAATATTGTTTTCCAAACTTTTGAAAAGCAGTAAACTCATTAAAACTATCAGACAACACAAAGGTAGTTATGTGAATTATGTTGTGACTAAAGAAAATTCCATATAAATCAAACCATGTTTTATTTTAGCATATTTAATGTTAACGTTTTTAGGGGGGCTTTTTCTGCTCAGCCCCGATTTGTGATCGCCTCAGTCCCCTTTAAATGTAATATAAAAACAGCGGGTGCTATCGGTCCTCCCCGCCTTTAGTCTGATTCAGAGCCGTCAGTCTGATTCGTTTCAACCCGCAGAGCGAGCGGACTCAGACCAGGAGCAGGTGACAGCGGTGTGTGTTTATAGATGATTGTTATAATATCCGCATCTGTTTACTTCTTTGTCATAAATACAGTTTACAAAAATGTCATGGGGAGCAATCGCTAGGCCTGCTGTAAAATGTTTGCTGCGTTCATCACATCACAGCTGTTACCTCCAGCGAAAATGTTGCCCTGAACACATATGAACGCAAACTTTAGGAAACGATCATCTTGATATTTTCATTTGAAATTTCAATATAAAACATATTACAATACCCTGGAGGCTGAGCCCTCTAAAATGAAAATCCTAGAATCGCACCTGGCCACACATTTGCCACTAAAACATTTTTAAATAAAATGATAGTCTTCTAATAGCGGAAATTAATTTACGTTGGTGTAATTATATTATATATATATCTGAAAAACAAAATTCAAACATTTATAAAAATGCCTTTAAATTGAAAGACTTTTAAGATTATAAAAACATTTCAGGTGATTCTAAACTTTTGACCGGTAGTGTTCCTGTTGATTAACATTGTGCCACTGGATGACTTCCATCACCAAAGGAATGGAGGGTTGTGGAAACCAGATGGACTGGGTGAAGCTCACATTCAGGGCCTGTTGTTTTTTCAGCCAAGCTTTCCAGCTCTGGGTCAGTGCTGGATGGACAGATGTACTAATGTCCTACTATAAAGGCAGGTTAACTCAGCGTTTGTACCAGGACTGCTGTGTGGCTCTGCACACAGGAAACAGGTGGATGTTTTTATTGGATGGCCCTGACATCGAAATGTTTACCTTCACTAAAAGTTCTATATGAAATGCCGGGTTCACACTGCATGATTTTCAAAGTCATTGGATTACTGTTCTTCTCACACTGCACGACTGTCTGGGGTATAAGGTAGTTAGGGTTAGGGTTACATTGTGTGCACATAGCATGATGGGTCGGTGACAGGGGTTAACACACTTCAATAAGAGCAATCACTGACAGCACTATCTGGAGATAGGATTTTTCACAAGAGACTGGATTTTCTTCCAAAAATGTGTTTCACTCAAAGCACATTCACACTGCAGCACTCTGAGTCACAGGCAGGTCTAGATATTTAGAATGCAGTTCTGATGTGTCGGTGGACAAATCTGACCAAACCTTAGTAATGTCACATAGTCTCAGAAAAAGTACATACTGTTTTAGTAGACTGTTTGGATATATTACCTTATCATAAACCACTGAGAGAGTCTTCATATACAATGAAAGGTATTTCTTCTGATGCACATACATTTCTTCAAATGGTTTAAATGTTGTAGTTATCATCAGTTCAGTCAATTTTATATTCATAAACCGATTACAATCTTAGAATCCCTAATTAGTTTTACTAATCTACACCTTATAATAAACAATAAAATTTGCAATAATTCCATGTATTCTGTGTGTTATGTATTTAATAATGTTCCTGTTTTTGTGTTTTTAGGGTTACGTAATAGGTAAATCTGCTTTGAAACGATTCAACATTGTAAAAAGCACTATATAAATAAATTTGAATTGAATTAGAATGACTTACTGAATTCAGAATGAGTTTCCTTCAACAGTATTAGTGCTGACTGATTTTTGAATTGCTTTCAGTTTTTATTTCTATTGTTTTTGTTTTGTTTGTTAAATGAAGTTCATTATTGTCATTTGGTGGATTGTGTCATTTCAATGTCTGAATATGGGCACAATATCACCCAAGAAGCTTCTGTACTACCTATTTTCTGTTGAAATTTTATTTATTTAAATGTGATTTATTTGATTTCTTTGTTGTGTTTTAGAAGTTATGCAGATACAATATATTCTCGTTGTATGTCAGTTTAAAGTTGCTTTGAGCATCATGTATGACCTTAAATAACATTTTGATTTAAGCACAATTATTCATTCATTTACACACAGCATTAGTACTTCTAGTAGTCTTGTGTATATTTCAATCATAGTATGTTATTCTCCATTGAATATTGCCAACAAATGACGTCTGAGCTTACTGGTGAAAACTTAGCTATTAATGCCATTGTTTTTATTGTAAAGAAAACTTGAGTTCAGTTCATGGATAAAGCTATTTCTACAGCTGTGATTAGAGATACAATAGGGATCTGTTTACTGTATATATACTGATGTCAGAGAGGAGGTGAAGGCATGTTATGGATAAAGATGATCAGTCTATAGTTGGCACATGTATATATATATATATATATATATATATATATATATATGCTTCAGAACAATAGTGATGATTTAAGGTATTCCATCATGTGATGAAGAAAACTCAATCGACGGCTGTTTCAGACTGTAGGGTTGCGTCCGTGTGCACGTGGCTTAGGGCAGTGTGTCCACATTCACTGACGTCAGCGTGACGTCATGCAGGATGTTGATTCGGTCGATCTGATTGACTTCTTTGATCCGATGCTGGAAGTCAAACATGGGCGAGTTGTTGACGGCAACCTTAAACTCCGTGAATGTACAGAGAATCTTCATCTACAGAGGAGACCATATAATTGCAGTTATATGGACATTTAATGCTGAAGGGCTGAATTATTCATTTTCCTGTAGTAGAATTTTGTTTTCAGTCGATTTCATTCGTCTACACTGGCGGGTTAGAGGGATTTAAATGATATCATCTCCGTGTTGGGCTCTTCAGCTTCTGTTATGCCACCAATAAACGGGAAAAGTTTGAAAAGTTTTCTCTTTTTAGGAAGAGGATTTACCTCGAAGTGATGTCCGGGCATGAAGGGGAAGGGCGCCAGCAGCTCACGCTCCTCTTTGCCCCAGCGCTCGCCCACCTTATGATTGCGCACGAGCACCTGCTTCCCGCCTTCATTGAATCGCGGGTTGATGTGAAGCGCGATGTCGTTCCCGCGCAGGAAATTAATTGTGAACCTTGTGGAAAAAGAAACAATGACGACACTATTGGTATCAACAAAGCAACCAATCTTAAGTTATGCAGATACAATATATTCTCGTTGTATGTCAGTTTAAAGTTGCTTTGAGCATCATGTATGGCCTTAAATAACATTTTGATTTAAGCACAATAATTTATTCATTTACACACAGCATTAGTACTTCTAGAAGTCTTGTGTATATTTCTTGTGTATATTTGTACATAATCTGACACAACACGGTAACAAGTTGGTCAAGGGAACGTGCAGTTTTAATCTGCTTACATTCTAGCGTCGGGTTTGACCTGCCCTCTGACTGTCAGCATCAGCTTGTCATAGATGCCACGCGGGAAATTCATGTTGAAGGGAACCGTCTGAAAGCAGAAGCACATCATCACATAATCTTACACAAAAATATCAGTACAAAAATAAAGGTATGCTATAAAAGCATAAAGTGAAGACATAATGGCGTAGTGTTGAACAAAATAAAATTTGATCCTTTACTTTTTTGTGTACATTTTTTGAGGATGTTAGTGTTAGTTGCTTCCTTACCAATAATGATGGATTTGAGCCCAGATACAGTTTGATTAGACATATTCTCCTGTCCTTAAAATTACTCTTTATTTTGCTTTCCTATCTATTCATTTTAATGTGGTTTAACTGGTAAATGGTTTTTTAAATATTGAAATTTATCATTACTTTCCCCTTCTTTTGGTGACCTGATCAGAACAGACTCATTTAGTGAGAAACAGGCAGCTGCAATAATGTCTTACAACAGGTGCAGTGGATGGTGCAGGCGGCCAGGGCTGTAGCACTCCTCCCGTGGGACCTTGACCGGGCCAACCTGGCTGCCCAGGATTACCATGCCATGTTGAGGGTACTGGGGATGGTAGGTATCCAGAATGGGGAGGTAGTGGATAGTTTACAGGTAAGTTTGGTTGGACTAGTGGGTTTAGTTGAGCAGGTAAGTTTGGTTGAGGAGGTGGGTTTGGTTGAGCTGGTAAGTTTGGTTGAGCAGATGGATTTGGTTGGATGGATGGGTTGGACTGGCTTGTTGGGGTTGTTGTAGGATTGGGCCAGCCTGGTTGAATGGGTTGGACTGGCCAGGCTGGTGGGGCCGCTGTACTGGGACTGATTGGCCACACTGGCTGGCCAGGTTGACAGGGCCAGAAGGGTTGGCAGGGCTGAGTAGGCCACACAGCACCAGGGGTCTGTTGAACTGTCTGCGGGTAAACAGAGTTACACTGCTGACCAGAAGATGGGCAACTCATGACGTCTGTGAATTTAAAAAGCAAAACATCCAATTAAATAACATCAAATGAACACACAAATCAGCACAGGCTTGACCCTCAGTTTTAAGATTATATTAATATGAAGCAAATACACACTGCATAATCATTAAAATGTGGCTGGATTAAACTGTTAAAATAATATTTGTATATGTTGTGTATGAATTGTATAAATGTGTTTAAAATGTGTCAGCCCAAGAAGAAGGTTTCTTCATCTACCATTCTACATCTACTTATTATTAATTGTATTATTATTTTCTTGCTGCCATCACTTTAAACTGCTCACTGTTTTAACTTTATTGGTGCTTTTGAGCAATATGTGTTTTTAAAATAGTATATAGATAATCTGAATTTATGAAACATTTATTTTAATACATTTGACGAATTGATGTCCTCTAATATCTCTTACTACAAGAAAATATGTTTTGAAAAACAAGTGCCAAGCAACTGTGGAAAAAACTTTTCAGTTATTGATTTAGCTCCTTCCACATTAAAATAAAGTTGCTTTTTAACATTTACCCATACTCTACAGTAATTTTCTTTATATTCTACTTAAAATACGGATGTTAAAATACATTTTAAGGAGCAAACCATTAATATGATATGATGCATATATATTATATTTGAAAGTAAAATCTAAATGCAGAGCAGAACCACGCCACATCTGAATTTAAAATATTATTATGAATCTGTCATTCACTCTAGTAATCAAACATAACATTTCACAGACAGTTTGAGTAAACCAATTCCAGCTGTTAAATCAAAAGCCAAAGTTTAGTGATTTGCGAAATGCAGCTGAAGAAGTTGAAGTTGCATGTTACCTGTGAAGTCAATGTTCAGATGAAGACAGAAGAGAAGATGGAAGAGAAGATGACAGAAATTTTCTCATTTATATATGTCTGGTTCTCACAATGGTCCTTGTTTACTCACTGCAACATTCCACCTTATTATTACCAAATCAGGCTGCAGCATAAGCGTCAAACACAGAAAACATTTATACCATGTGACATCAGTTTCTGACTTACCGAATAGTTTGCAGAATAGCATCTATCTATAACAAACATGTATAATATATATAAACAAATTATTATTTATAAACAAATTAAAGTTTTTTTTAACCTTACATAAAACTGATGTGACACATTTGTACACTTTTAGCATGACAGGAAGACAAATGAAAATTTTATGTTCCTGATTTCAGTAACTTTAACCTTATAAAATAAATGTAACAAAAACTTTAAGATAAAGATGTGTTTGCACTTCCTATTTGTTAAAGAGAAAATAAATATTTATTTTTGAGGAGTTTTAATGTTCATAGAAAGGTTAACAGGAGTAATTTTACAGAAACTGGTTGTCAGAAGACGCTGTGGATTATTTGATTAACATTCCCATGAAACAGTTGTCAATATTCCAGTAGTTGCCATGGTAACCAGCCATTTGTAAAATGACTGGTACACATATTTTTGTTTACGAGCTTATGAATGTGATTATTGTGACTGCTGATTAGTGATTGTTTTCAAATGTAATTACTGAATGATTTATTAAACTTCATATACATTGATCTCCTCAACATTTTGCAGGTTTACAGTATGTTGGTGAAGAAAATATATTACAAACATCTCTTTACTCTTTCTCTATTAAAATAACCTGTATTGCACAATAGAAGGATTGGGTACTGACATCTGACCTCATTGAGATTAATAAAGCTTTAATGAGTTTGGTGCTGCCAGCGATCAGATGACTGCGACTCACTGCAAAAAAACATATGCTGGCAGCTAGAAAGACATAATACAATTACAGAGTACTCAGCTGCTCCTATTGTCTCCCTGTAATCCCACAGTTTCTTACTGTCTGACACAATGTGTGACACATTGTGTGTTCATATTCTGTGTCATGGAGACTACTATCACTGCACAAGCATTATTTTAAATACATAATTAAATATTTTGCAGTTAAAATATGCAGGTAATATAAAATATGCAGTTAAAATATGTTCCTCCAGACATTACACCTAATAGTGACAATCAATTGTACTATAAGGCCATTTTTAACTGGCATTAAAACCACCAATCAATTATACAGTCAGTTCCAGTAATAAACAATTTTTATATTTTTACATTAATTAAAACTAGAGGGTTTATTTACTAAAGAGGAAATGTGCCCAGTGCCACAATAAGCACAAATACAAAATGAAAAATCAAACAAAACTTAGATAGAACTTTAGACCAAAGATAGAACTTTAGACCAAAGATAGAACTTTAGACAGCACTCAGAAAGTGACATCATTGTCAAAGAGGAAATGACAGCACAAACATCAGTATGTATTAACATTAGTTTTAGAACATTCTGTGATGTGTTTTATAAAACATTTGTAAAACATGTTACCAGCCCCTTTAATAAAATTACCAGAAATGTATATGAAAGAACAAATTATTGTAACACTTTTACTGATTTACAATTTTAATGAACTATTAGAATTATTAATGATACAAACTAATTGACTAATTCACTAGTTAAGTCAGCAAAGTTACATTTGTTAAATTACAGATATATATGTTGATATATTAAATGATATTTAAATATAACAGATGCAAATATAAGAGATGCACTCTTAAAATATAAACAGCTAAAACCAGCCTAGGGTTGCTGGTATTTTAGCTGGTTATGCTAGTTTAGCAGGCTGGTTTTAAAGGTCTTTTGCCTTTCCAGGCTGGGAGGCCCAGCTGAAATGAGCTATTTTTCTAGTTTAAGACAGACAACCAGCTTAGGCTGGTTTTAAGTGTTTCTTCAGCTAAACGCAAACACATATAATGTTTGAAGAGGAAATCATTGTAAATTAAACATATGAATGTCTTCATTGATACCAGACGCAGAATTTCAGGAAATGACGTCATGAATGTGCTTGACTCGTGTGTGGCCGATTGAAAACATGCTCAGATTTGTTCGCCTTCATACATCCAATCACGCACTCTCTCATTACGTTTTGACTGCCGTCCACTCATTTCTTTGGCTGTATTTATCTCAGACATTTAATACTGTTCAGTTAATTCACAAAAACGATCAATGTAGATTGAAATCATGTTTTAGTCCTACCGTTAGCAGCACAGTCTTCAAATGATTCCTTTAAATAAAGACAAGACTCATTAAAAACAAAAGGGTCGGTTAGATTAGTCAACAATGTAAAATATTTCCTATGTAATTTAACAGATCTCTTATGGTTTTTATGTTTGTGTTATGCTAATTTTCACAGGTCATATACGTAATGCACTGGCGGCAGAAGGTTGCATTTTATCAACACGTTTTTGCTACCTATTTTCGCAGGTAGACATCGATCTTAAAAGCATTATTTAACAATTCTAACATAAAAACATGTTACCAAACATAAGTGAGTCTTACAGCTGTTTATTCAATACGTTCCGTGTTTCAGTAGCCTATTTTTGTCCACCATCTTAGACTCGATTACGCCGTATATGTTGTTTTAAAGGATTAGTTCATTAATCTACAGTTTGACAATCTTAACATATTAAAAACGTGGTTTATAAATTAGGTTTTGCCGACGTTGCTTGGCAGATTGAAATCTATCTGAAATAAAGAAAAAGAAACAGGCACAATTTTGTGCAATTTTACTTTTTATTATAATAGGCAAAATCAAAACATTTAAACGCAATACGGAAGGCTTACCATTGACTGATGATGACGTTATGTGGGAAATGCCCAATCAAAGGCCTACCTGTTAAATTTGACGTTGCGTCGTTGCCCCTCAATAGCTCATGAATATTCAAACTCAGGCCTTCGTCATAGTAGGATCAGACATCTGCTGCCGGTCTCATGTGCTTTGATTCCCAGCAGTCCGGATGTAGCGCGCAGGCTCCAGCGTCAATCACGGACCCAGACCTTATCATAACATGGCGCGCATAACCACATAACATTGTTTTCATCACCATAACACTCCCAGAGAAGTGAACAAATCACATGTAAAGACATGTAAGAGCTGAGCAGGAATCGGTGAGTAATGCATAATTGTCTCTAGCAACAAGCCATTGTGTGATTGAACGTGATGTGCTGCTTTTATTGCAGCGTAATGCAGAACAAGGCTGCAAATCTAATACATGCTGTGAAACAACTGAACAGTCCATGATAGTTCATGACACTGCAGTCGCTTTCCCAGCACAAGCCCAAGATGAAGCTCACGTCGCGGCCTCAGCGGTGTTAGCGCTGCTGTCCGAGGTTCTGAAGCGGCTTTATAGCGTCCAGTATCGGCCCGTTAATGCATGAAAACAGCATTTATTAATAATGATTTATAAAAATGGATGTTCGCAGTCTAGATATCTGTTGTATCTCTGTGTTAAAACCCGATGATTTACTGGACAGGTTGCTGCAGGATGGCGGCTGTCAAGTTCTCCAGTGCTTGTAGAAGATGTTCAGATCACACGATAAATGAGTCAGTAACAGCATTCGTATGAAGATGCCATCAGTGGTAATAACCGATGGCAGATAAAATTGCACATGAAGTTCATGTTTTCAGCAGAAGGGTTTAACTGTCTCCTGTCTGCTATGCTACTTTTCATTGGTTACTGTAGTGTATTAATTTGAGGAAGTGCTTCTGCATGATATGATCTTTCAAATTACCCTTAATGTAATCAGATTGATGGAGTCATATTAAACCACAGTTGTTACATGAGAAAAAACAGTTCTTGGTTATGTTGCCACAAAAAGCACATTTCATATGTGTTTATGCAGTTTAGGAGATGGATGCTTACAGGGTCCAGATATGCTTTGCAATTATTAAAGTGTGCAGAGACATTTGTCTTTTGTGACTTTATTTCAAAATGTTTCCCACTGACATCGTCAAAGTCATCACATTAGCTCTGTGTGAGGTCTCAGATTCCAGATATGAGATCTGACTGAAGAAAAAGAAAGCTTCTCTGTTTTAGTTCTAGTGCTGCTCTGCTCCACACTGTGTCCAAACTGAGGCAGCTCATGAGAAAAGAGGCTTATAGTGTTAATGTAAAGAATGGTTGGATCACAGCAGTGCTACTTTAGCACAATGGGTCACAATCATTGTGCTTAAACAAGCAATAACACACTGACTGTGATGAGAGCAGGAGCATCAATATACAGCTCGGCTGTGGAGGAAATGACATCACTGATACTGAAGCTTCACATCTAACAGAGAAGAAACTTCTAGAACTGTATGTCAGGGCTCTGTGTGTGTGGCTTGATTTCACTGGTTTACAGTAACTTCTGCTGGGAATCACTCTGATGTCTTTACTGATTCAAATACATCAACTACAAACTTTTCCAATGAAACACTGGCATGCTTTAGATGGACATTATTTTTAAACCTGCAGTCTGTCATTTCTGCACCACAAAAGTAATGATTCTTTCAAACTGGTTTTCCAATTACTAACTGACAGGAAGAGAAAGTATTTTAACAGGCATTAGTCATTTCCTCTGTGATTTGGTGTTCCTGTGTTTTTGTCCGAAGCTGTTAGAAACAGTTTTCAGAACACAGAAGGTGATCTGCTCTGTGTTTATCAGGTATATGTATTTAGCAGATCATGGAAACTTTCTGCTGTTGATGTTGTTCTTATTAATCAAGGCTCCCTTTGAAGTGAAGTGTTCAGATAATCCCTGAAGTGCTGTAGGACCAGAAGCACAAATGGCTCCACAGACCTACAGCACCATAGAGGCTCCACAGACTTTTACATGAGCTCTGAATGGTTCTAGGTGAGATGTTAACCTCTGTGCAGCATTAATATGGAATTTGCATTGAGAAGGTCTAGACCTGCTCACAGTCTAAATACATTTGTGAATATTCATATTTGTGACAATAAGCACATAATCAAATAAGCACATTCGCCTGGAACAAAAAAATAAAAGAACTCCAGAGCTTCAGTGAGGAACCCTGTGTGGTCAGATCTGAAATAAGAGTTAAGCAGATTACATAGTCCAGCACTTAGAAAAAATCCTGTTGCTTCATATTCTGTATCTGTTATAGGGGAATGTGTGTGTGTGTGTGTCTGATGTAGTATGTGTTCATGAGTCATGAGTCTGTATCTGTTATAGGGGAATGTGTGTATGTGTGTCTGATGTAGTATGTGTTCATGAGTCATGAGTCTGTATCTGTTATAGGGGAATGTGTGTATGTGTGTCTGATGTAGTATGTGTTCATGGGTCATGAGTCTGTATCTGTTATAGGGGAATGTGTGTATGTGTGTCTGATGTAGTATGTGTTCATGGGTCATGAGTCTGTATCTGTTATAGGGGAATGTGTGTGTGTGTGTGTCTGATGTAGTATGTGTTCATGAGTCATGAGTCTGTATCTGTTATAGGGGAATGTGTGTGTGTGTGTCTGATGTAGTATGTGTTCATGAGTCATGAGTCTGTATCTGTTATAGGGGAATGTGTGTATGTGTGTCTGATGTAGTATGTGTTCATGAGTCATGCGTCTGTATCTGTTATAGGGGAATGTGTGTATGTGTGTCTGATGTAGTATGTGTTCATGGGTCATGAGTCTGTATCTGTTATAGGGGAATGTGTGTGTGTGTGTGTGTTTGATGTAGTATGTGTTCATGAGTCATGAGTCTGTATCTGTTATAGGGGAATGTGTGTATGTGTGTGTGTGTGATGTAGTATGTGTTCATGAGTCATGAGTCTGTATCTGTTATAGGGGAATGTGTGTGTGTGTGTCTGATGTAGTATGTGTTCATGAGTCTGTGTCTGTATCTGTTATAGGGGAATGTGTGTGTGTGTGTGTGTCTGATGTAGTATGTGTTCATGAGTCTGTGTCTGTATCTGTTATAGGGGAATGTGTGTGTGTGTGTCTGATGTAGTATGTGTTCATGAGTCATGAGTCTGTATCTGTTATAGGGGAATGTGTGTGTGTGTGTCTGATGTAGTATGTGTTCATGAGTCATGAGTCTGTATCTGTTATAGGGGAATGTATGTGTGTGTGTCTGATGTAGTATGTGTTCATGGGTCATGAGTCTGTATCTGTTATAGGGGAATGTGTGTGTGTGTGTGTCTGATGTAGTATGTGTTCATGAGTCATGAGTCTGTATCTGTTATAGGGGAATGTGTGTATGTGTGTGTCTGATGTAGTATGTGTTCATGAGTCATGAGTCTGTATCTGTTATAGGGGAATGTATGTGTGTGTGTCTGATGTAGTATGTGTTCATGAGTCATGAGTCTGTATCTGTTATAGGGGAATGTGTGTGTGTGTGTGTCTGATGTAGTATGTGTTCATGGGTCATGAGTCTGTATCTGTTATAGGGGAATGTGTGTGTGTGTGTGTCTGATGTAGTATGTGTTCATGAGTCATGAGTCTGTATCTGTTATAGGGGAATGTGTGTGTGTGTGTGTGTGTGTGTGTCTGATGTAGTATGTGTTCATGAGTCATGAGTCTGTATCTGTTATAGGGGAATGTATGTGTGTGTGTCTGATGTAGTATGTGTCCATGGGTCATGAGTCTGTATCTGTTATAGGGGAATGTGTGTGTGTGTGTGTGTGTGTGTGTGTGTGTGTCTGATGTAGTATGTGTTCATGAGTCATGAGTCTGTATCTGTTATAGGGGAATGTATGTGTGTGTGTCTGATGTAGTATGTGTTCATGAGTCATGAGTCTGTATCTGTTATAGGGGAATGTGTGTATGTGTGTGTGTCTGATGTAGTATGTGTTCATGAGTCATGAGTCTGTATCTGTTATAGGGGAATGTGTGTATGTGTGTCTGATGTAGTATGTGTTCATGAGTCTGTATCTGTTATAGGGGAATGTGTGTATGTGTGTCTGATGTAGTATGTGTTCATGAGTCTGTATCTGTTATAGGGGAATGTGTGTGTGTGTGTCTGATGTAGTATGTGTTCATGGGTCATGAGTCTGTATCTGTTATAGGGGAATGTGTGTATGTGTGTGTCTGATGTAGTATGTGTTCATGAGTCATGAGTCTGTATCTGTTATAGGGGAATGTGTGTATGTGTGTGTGTCTGATGTAGTATGTGTTCATGAGTCATGAGTCTGTATCTGTTATAGGGGAATGTGTGTGTGTGTGTGTGTGTGTGTGTGTGTGTGTGTGTGTCTGATGTAGTATGTGTTCATGGGTCATGAGTCTGTATCTGTTATAGGGGAATGTGTGTGTGTGTGTCTGATGTAGTATGTGTTCATGAGTCATGAGTCTGTATCTGTTATAGGGGAATGTGTGTATGTGTGTCTGATGTAGTATGTGTTCATGGGTCATGAGTCTGTATCTGTTATAGGGGAATGTGTGTGTGTGTCTGATGTAGTATGTGTTCATGGGTCATGAGTCTGTATCTGTTATAGGGGAATGTGTGTGTGTGTGTGTGTCTGATGTAGTATGTGTTCATGAGTCATGAGTCTGTATCTGTTATAGGGGAATGTGTGTGTGTGTGTCTGATGTAGTATGTGTTCATGAGTCATGAGTCTGTATCTGTTATAGGGGAATGTGTGTATGTGTGTCTGATGTAGTATGTGTTCATGGGTCATGAGTCTGTATCTGTTATAGGGGAATGTGTGTATGTGTGTCTGATGTAGTATGTGTTCATGAGTCATGAGTCTGTATCTGTTATAGGGGAATGTGTGTATGTGTGTCTGATGTAGTATGTGTTCATGAGTCTGGTATCTGTTATAGGGGAATGTATGTGTGTGTGTCTGATGTAGTATGTGTTCATGAGTCATGAGTCTGTATCTGTTATAGGGGAATGTGTGTGTGTGTGTGTGATTCTGTAGTATGTGTTCATGGGTCATGAGTCTGTATCTGTTATAGGGGAATGTGTGTGTGTGTCTGATGTAGTATGTGTTCATGGGTCATGAGTCTGTATCTGTTATAGGGGAATGTGTGTGTGTGTGTGTGTCTGATGTAGTATGTGTTCATGAGTCATGAGTCTGTATCTGTTATAGGGGAATGTGTGTGTGTGTGTCTGATGTAGTATGTGTTCATGGGTCATGAGTCTGTATCTGTTATAGGGGAATGTGTGTGTGTGTCTGATGTAGTATGTGTTCATGGGTCATGAGTCTGTATCTGTTATAGGGGAATGTGTGTGTGTGTGTGTGTCTGATGTAGTATGTGTTCATGAGTCATGAGTCTGTATCTGTTATAGGGGAATGTGTGTGTGTGTGTCTGATGTAGTATGTGTTCATGAGTCATGAGTCTGTATCTGTTATAGGGGAATGTGTGTGTGTGTGTGTGTGTGTCTGATGTAGTATGTGTTCATGAGTCATGAGTCTGTATCTGTTATAGGGGAATGTGTGTATGTGTGTCTGATGTAGTATGTGTTCATGAGTCTGTATCTGTTATAGGGGAATGTATGTGTGTGTGTCTGATGTAGTATGTGTTCATGAGTCATGAGTCTGTATCTGTTATAGGGGAATGTGTGTGTGTGTGTCTGATGTAGTATGTGTTCATGGGTCATGAGTCTGTATCTGTTATAGGGGAATGTGTGTGTGTGTCTGATGTAGTATGTGTTCATGGGTCATGAGTCTGTATCTGTTATAGGGGAATGTGTGTGTGTGTGTGTGTCTGATGTAGTATGTGTTCATGAGTCATGAGTCTGTATCTGTTATAGGGGAATGTGTGTGTGTGTGTCTGATGTAGTATGTGTTCATGAGTCATGAGTCTGTATCTGTTATAGGGGAATGTGTGTATGTGTGTCTGATGTAGTATGTGTTCATGGGTCATGAGTCTGTATCTGTTATAGGGGAATGTGTGTATGTGTGTCTGATGTAGTATGTGTTCATGAGTCTGTATCTGTTATAGGGGAATGTATGTGTGTGTGTCTGATGTAGTATGTGTTCATGAGTCATGAGTCTGTATCTGTTATAGGGGAATGTGTGTATGTGTGTCTGATGTAGTATGTGTTCATGGGTCATGAGTCTGTATCTGTTATAGGGGAATGTGTGTGTGTGTGTGTGTGTGTGTGTGTCTGATGTAGTATGTGTTCATGAGTCATGAGTCTGTATCTGTTATAGGGGAATGTGTGTATGTGTGTGTGTGTCTGATGTAGTATGTATTCATGAGTCTGTATCTGTTATAGGGAAATGTGTGTGTGTGTGTCTGATGTAGTATGTGTTCATGAGTCATGAGTCTGTATCTGTTATAGGGGAATGTGTGTATGTGTGTGTCTGATGTAGTATGTGTTCATGGGTCATGAGTCTGTATCTGTTATAGGGGAATGTGTGTATGTGTGTGTGTCTGATGTAGTATGTGTTCATGAGTCATGAGTCTGTATCTGTTATAGGGGAATGTGTGTATGTGTGTGTGTCTGATGTAGTATGTGTCCATGGGTCATGAGTCTGTATCTGTTATAGGGGAATGTGTGTGTGTGTGTGTGTGTGTGTGTGTGTGTGTGTGTGTGTGTGTGTGTGTCTGATGTAGTATGTGTTCATGAGTCATGAGTCTGTATCTGTTATAGGGGAATGTATGTGTGTGTGTCTGATGTAGTATGTGTTCATGAGTCATGAGTCTGTATCTGTTATAGGGGAATGTGTGTGTGTCTGATGTAGTATGTGTTCATGAGTCATGAGTCTGTATCTGTTATAGGGGAATGTGTGTGTGTGTCTGATGTAGTATGTGTTCATGAGTCTGTGTCTGTATCTGTTATAGGGGAATGTGTGTATGTGTGTCTGATGTAGTATGTGTTCATGAGTCATGAGTCTGTATCTGTTATAGGGGAATGTGTGTATGTGTGTCTGATGTAGTATGTGTTCATGGGTCTGTATCTGTTATAGGGGAATGTGTGTGTGTGTGTGTGTCTGATGTAGTATGTGTTCATGAGTCATGAGTCTGTATCTGTTATAGGGGAATGTGTGTATGTGTGTCTGATGTAGTGTGTTCATGGGTCTGTATCTGTTATAGGGGAATGTGTGTGTGTGTGTCTGATGTAGTATGTGTTCATGGGTCATGAGTCTGTATCTGTTATAGGGGAATGTGTGTGTGTGTGTGTGTCTGATGTAGTATGTGTTCATGAGTCATGAGTCTGTATCTGTTATAGGGGAATGTGTGTGTGTGTGTGTCTGATGTAGTATGTGTTCATGAGTCATGAGTCTGTATCTGTTATAGGGGAATTTGTGTATGTGTGTGTCTGATGTAGTATGTGTTCATGAGTCTGTGTCTGTATCTGTTATAGGGGAATGTGTGTATGTGTGTGTCTGATGTAGTATGTGTTCATGAGTCATGAGTCTGTATCTGTTATAGGGGAATGTGTGTGTGTGTGTCTGATGTAGTATGTGTTCATGAGTCATGAGTCTGTATCTGTTATAGGGGAATGTGTGTGTGTGTCTGATGTAGTATGTGTTCATGGGTCATGAGTCTGTATCTGTTATAGGTGAATGTGTGTATGTGTGTCTGATGTAGTATGTGTTCATGAGTCTGTATCTGTTATAGGGGAATGTGTGTATGTGTGTCTGATGTAGTATGTGTTCATGAGTCTGTATCTGTTATAGGGGAATGTGTGTATGTGTGTGTGTCTGATGTAGTATGTGTTCATGAGTCATGAGTCTGTATCTGTTATAGGGGAATGTGTGTGTGTGTCTGATGTAGTATGTGTTCATGGGTCATGAGTCTGTATCTGTTATAGGGGAATGTGTGTATGTGTGTGTGTCTGATGTAGTATGTGTTCATGAGTCATGAGTCTGTATCTGTTATAGGGGAATGTGTGTATGTGTGTGTGTCTGATGTAGTATGTGTTCATGAGTCATGAGTCTGTATCTGTTATAGGGGAATGTGTGTCTGATGTAGTATGTGTTCATGAGTCTGTGTCTGTATAAGTTTTAGGGGAATGTGTGTGTGTTTATGTGTGTGTGTTGGTGTTGTGATTGAAACAGAGAAATAGCGGCCGGTTTGTCAGGACGGGTTCTGAGTCGGTCTGTTTAAGTAAAGCAGCACATACAGTGAACACATGCAGTATACATGCAGTCACATGCACATTTCACATGCGGTATACATGAGACAAAGAACACAACATTAAAATCATAGCAGTTGTGTTTGCTTGTTTGTTTCGGTTGTTTGATTTTCTTGCAGCTGAACTGACTACATGTTGAATGTGATGATAATGAGGGTTCAGCTGTAACCTCTGTGTATGGCCACCTTAAAGAACTATGAAATCATGTCTTGGCATCAGACTGGACAACATACTGGATTTATGTTATGTATGTTCATGATGTTGGTCATTTTGTTGGCAGCATTGGTCTTTGTATTGATATATTTTAATTTTTTTTTAAGATGGTCAATTTTCCAGCTGAACAGGGGTGGGAATCATTTGGTGTCTCATTCGGTTCAAAATAATTCTTGGGGTTGTGATTCGATGCAGTATCATTTCTTATTAAGTTGCATTTTTAAGGGGCTTGTTTTGCTTTATCTTTTGTAATATCTGGCAACCCATCACTGTGTGTGTGCGTGCGTGTGCGTGCGTGCGTGTGTGCTGTTTACGTCAGTGTAAGAGTCTGTGTGTGCGTGTGCGTGCGTGTGTGCTGTTTACGTCAGTGTAAGAGTCTGTTTGTGTGTGTGTGCGTGCGTGCGTGCGTGCGTACGCTGTGTGTCACTGTGAGGGTGTCTGTGTGTGCAGGCACTGTGTGTGTTTATCAGTGACAGTCACAATGTGGACTGCACACAGCAGCTCTGTGTTAACTATAGTTGCTCTCTCTTTTTTTCTCTTTCTCTCTGTTTGTGGTACACATGTGAGGTAAGGCAGGTCTCTGTGGCACATAGGCTTGCGGTGTTTGCAGGTAAGCAGGTGTTGTGTGTATGTTAGTGTTCTGAGCTGTAGTGGGAACTCAGGGTGGAATTCAGGGTGTTTGGGCATGTCGGGTTAGTTAAAGCTGTAGTCAGCTGTTTCATTCACACGCTGCTTTGATTGAGATCAGCAGGATGAACTGAACACACACTGAGAACATCAGAGCAGCTTCACACACATGAGGATCAATGACTCTCATTCCAGGTCCAGAAGTTTTGATGTTACTGTATATCAGTGAGTGATGCATTAACTCTTGCCTTCTCTTGTCATGGTCTCTTCTTCTCTTCAGGTGCTAGATGTTTCAGTCGTTAATGGACTTTATCATGAATTTGTTTGCTAGAAAAGTGTTGAAATAGATCTGGATGAAGTTTTGTAATGACGTCACTGCCTGTAACATGTAAGTGATGTGTGTGTTTAGAATCACTTGAGATTAAAGGTTTGATGACTATGAGTTCAGTATGAACTCAGTATGAACAACAGTTCAATATTTAGTACCTTTAGCTCAGCTGGTAGAGCTTTGCATTAGCAGCGCAAAGGTTGTAGGTTTGATTCCCAGGGAACACATGTACTGATAAATTGCATACCTTGAGTGCACTGTAAGTTGCTTTTCATAAATGCATCTGCTAAATGCCTAAATGTTAATGTAATGTCCAAATGATCTGTAAGTCACTGTAAGAACATCAGTTCATTCAGATGATCAGCTGCTTTAAATTTAATCTAAGGTTTAAACCAGCAGACAAACACACAACACATGTGACCATTTCCTTTTTGTCACCTCAGCATTTACACTGTGCTGAGAGATTTTTTGTGTTTTTGAGCCACTTCTGTTTATTGATGAACTTAAAACTATTGGAGAAGTATTGGCTTACAGGTTGGAAAACGTCAGTATTTATCATGGAACTTCAGTTTGAATGGAAGTTGAGGGTTAGAACTGATGATGATGTTCATTTTTTAATTCTGATAAAGTGTTGGGTAAATAAAGATAAAGTATTTTGTGATATAAAACGTTCATTACAGTGTTCTGCAGATCTGCTGTGTCTGGAAATGGAAGTTAATTGTTCAGTCTCAGCCTGTAAGTTCAGCATTAGATCAGAGCTTTTGTTTTGTTCTTGCAGCTGCAGCAGGTCACAGCACAGTCGCCACAGGGCACAAATGCATACAAAACCACTACTGGCTCTGCACTCACACACATCTACACCCCTTCCAGATCCCTACGGTCAGCGAAAGAACGTCGCCTTGTAATACCCTCCTCAAAGGGCACACAATCACTTGCTCGCAGGTTCATCTTCACTATCCCTCGCTGGTGGAATGATCTTTCAAACTCTGTTCGGTCTGCTGCATCCTTTACTATATTCAAGAAACAGCTAAAAACCTGCTTCTTCCATGAATACCTGACACAAGTATGAAAAAAAAAACTACTAACCTTTTATGCTGTCTCCCAACAGGTATCGCCTCTATCAAGCATTGAAATGTTGTACTCTTGGTAAAAACTGTAACTGTGTACGGCTGATGTTATTGCCTCCCTACGATTTATCACTTTTTTGTTTTTTTCAACTTGTAAGTCGCTTTGGATAAAAACAAATGCCTAAATGTAAATGCAGCAGGGTATGTGTGAAATGCAGTGATCTCTGTAGAATTTGTGAATGGGGCTAAAAATAGTTGTTGGGAGTGTCCCAACAAAAAAAAGCTGTTGTATAGCTGTTGTAGCTGTCCTTGCCCGGCCTCTCTCCCCACGCTCACTCAGGGCAACTGGTGCCGGTCACCGGACATGAAGGGTGTGTGTCACTGCTGGGTCACTGCAGACACTGGCTGATTGTTTCATTAGTAAACCAAAGACCTCTAGTCAAACCCCTTCAGTGGTTTATTGCTTTTATTTATTAATTTCTCCACCAAGGCATATAGTTCATTAACACTCATTTACATGACTGCAGGCTGTTTACATTGCTCTGTGAAAGCCATATAAATGCAGAAGTGCTGAGGTCTTAGCTTAGGTGTGAGCTTACAGTGTCAGCTGTAATGGCTTCAAAGTGGCTCATCCGAAGTGGCTCCATCAGAATTTAGAGCTGCAACTATGTATTTCCTCTTTTTTTTTTGGCTGGGCCATATGTTTTTTAGCCAATTTAAGGGATAAAGTATATAACTGATCAAATAAATCACTGTTATTGTATTTCTAATGTTTTTGGTGTGTTGGCTGAAGAGCTGGTATTTTTTTTTCTGCCCTCATTAGGTGTTTCCTGGCTGATTGTGATCTGTAGTTTTGGGTTTGCATGTCAGACATTCAAGAAAAGCTCAGAATTTCTGCCATCAGTTTATAATAGGGGGCAGTTGTGGCCTCCTGGTTAGTGAGTCGGGCTTGCAAACAGAAGGTTGCTGGTTTAATTCCAGCGCTGGCAGGTAGCAACTGAAGTGTCCTTGAGCAAGGCACCTAACCCCCAGTAGTGTGGTGCCCACTGCTCCGGGTGTGTGTTCACAACTTGCAGTGTGTGTTCACTCCTCACCAGTGATGGGTTAAATACAGAGGTCACATTTTGGGTATGGGTTACCATATCTGACACTTTCACTAAGAATTTCATTTCAGTATCTCAGACGTCTGTGTGGAGAGTCTGTTTGTGTACTGCTTTCCAAAGCCAGAGATTTCACATTTGATTCACTTTCACACATTTCACAGCTTCATAACTCTCTTCATAACATTTTATGTCCTGATGTGTCTCTCAGGAGGCTGAAAGCTTTTTCTAATCTTTGTAATCCCATTTCAAGATGTCCCTTCTTATCTAAGTCACAAATTTCATTTGGGTTATAGATTCTTCTGTGGCGCTCACTGTCCATCAGATATAAGGAACAACAGCACACATGATGATCCATTCAGCCTTAGAAAATAAACCTGTTGAAACATGAAAACATAAATCTGTCTAATAAAAAAGTCCAGAGTGGATCAGTAACAGGTTCAGATTTATACTTATCTAAATGTTGTTCTGCTTGTGTCATTACAGGTTTTTCCAGTGTTTCCAACATGTTTGGAAAGAAAAAGAAGAAGCTGGAAATATCAGCCCCTTCCAACTTTGAGCACCGTGTTCACACAGGGTTCGACCCGCACAAGCAGGCGTTCACCGGACTGCCACAGCAATGGCAGAGCCTGTTAGCAGACACTGCCAACCGCCCCAAACCCATGGTGGACCCGTCCTACATCACCCCCATTCAGCTCGCCCCAATGAAGGTACACAGAAAGAAACATCAAAGCTCACTTCCTGTATTAACTTCTCAATTCTTGTCTGTTCTCTGGGCTGCTCTGCTCATGTCATTGGCTGTAGAGATGCAAGCTCATTAACATAATGAAACAAAATAAACAAAAAACTTTTTATAGCACCACAGTCCTGATGTGAAGTCTGTTCCAAACGTCAGACTATAACATTAGTCTGGCTCATTCTGGTCAAACTGTTTGCTTTTCCAGAATGCATTGTGTCATCCAGGATCTTGATGTGAATTAAGTGAATGAGACAGCTGAAGATTTGCTAGTGTGATTCTGTCTGTTTGTTTATCAGACATGAATATCACATGTTCACATATTTAGGTTGCTCTAAGAACATGAGTAGACTTATAAAGCATGATTATATTATTACTGACATAGCATTAAGAATTGTAATAAAATGTATAAAAATTATTTTCTGTATGGTTGCATCACTGCAGAACATGTCTGTTTGGAGACTGAATCCAGTGATTCTTCATGTAAATGACTGTGTTGAGCAGACAGACACCAGTTGAATTCACTACTGAAATATGAAGACTATCAAATAAACATTTCCATCACTTAGTTAGAACACAAAGGTCACAAGTTTTTATTCCCAGGGACACACACCAGCATCTGTTACACATTTTAACAGTAAATCATGTTGAACAATATTATGAAGTGTGTCATACCTCAGGGCTCAGATGAGAGTAAAACAGGCCAGACAAACTCACTGATTATTTACTCAGTCTGTTATCACAGTTTTTTCTTACAATAGTAACTGATCACATCTGTCAAGAAAAACACTGTGAAATGTAACACTAGAAGAAAAACACAGTGACATGTAACACTAGAAGAAAAACACAGTGACATGTAACACTAGAAGACAAACACTGTGAAGTGTAACACTAGAAGAAAAACACTGTGAAGTGTAGAAGAAAAACACTGTGAAGTGTAACACTAGAAGAAAAACACTGTGTAGTGTAACACTAGAAGAAAAACACAGTGACATGTAACACTAGAAGACAAACACTGTGAAGTGTAACACTAGAAGAAAAACACTGTGAAGTGTAACACTAGAAGAAAAACACTGTGAAGTGTAACACTAGAAGAAAAACACTGTGTAGTGTAACACTAGAAGAAAAACACAGTGACATGTAACACTAGAAGACAAACACTGTGAAGTGTAACACTAGAAGAAAAACACTGTGTAGTGTAACACTAGAAGAAAAACACTATGTAGTGTAACACTAGAAGAAAAACACAGTGAAGTGTAACACTAGAAGAAAAACACAGTGAAGTGTAACACTAGAAGAAAAACACTGTGAAGTGTAACACTAGAAGAAAAACACTGTGTAGTGTAACACTAGAAGACAAACACTGTGAAGTGTAACACTAGAAGACAAACACTGTGAAGTGTAACACTAGAAGAAAAAACACTGTGAAGTGTAACACTAGAAAAAAACACTGTGAAGTGTAACACTAGAAGAAAAACACTGTGAAGTGTAACACTAGACGAAAAACACTGTGAAGTGTAACACTAGAAGAAATAACTGTGAAGTGTAACACTAGAAGAAAAAACTGGAAAGTGTAACACTAGAAGAAAAACACAGTGAAGTGTAGAAGAAAAACACTGTGAAGTGTAACACTAGAGGAAAAACACTGTGGAGTGTAGAAGAAAAACACTGTGTAGTGTAACACTAGAGGAAAAACACTGTGTAGTGTAACACTAGAAGAAAAACACTGCGACGTGTAACACTAGAAGAAAAACACTGTGAAGTGTAACACTAGAAGACAAACACTGTGAAGTGCAACACTAGAAGACAAACACTGTGAAGTGCAACACTAGAAGACAAACACTGTGAAGTGTAACACTAGAAGAAAAACACTGTGAAGTGTAACACTAGAAGACAAACACTGTGAAGTGCAACACTAGAAGACAAACACTGTGAAGTGCAACACTAGAAGAAAAACACTGTGTAGTGTAACACTAGAGGAAAAACACTGTGAAGTGTAACACTAGAAGAAAAACACTGTGAAGTGCAACACTAGAAGACAAACACTGTGAAGTGTAACACTAGAAGAAAAACACTGCGACGTGTAACACTAGAAGAAAAACACTGTGAAGTGTAACCCTAGAGGAAAAACATTGTGAAGTGCAACACTAGAAGACAAACACTGTGAAGTGTAACACTAGAAGAAAAACACTGTGAAGTGTAGAAGAAAAACACTGTGTAGTGTAACACTAGAGGAAAAACACTGTGTAGTGTAACACTAGAAGACAAACACTGTGAAGTGCAACACTAGAAGACAAACACTGTGAAGTGCAACACTAGAAGAAAAACACTGTGTAGTGTAACACTAGAAGAAAAACACTGTGAAGTGTAACACTAGAAGACAAACACTGTGAAGTGCAACACTAGAAGACAAACACTGTGAAGTGCAACACTAGAAGAAAAACACTGTGAAGTGTAACACTAGAAGACAAACACTGTGAAGTGCAACACTAGAAGACAAACACTGTGAAGTGTAACACTAGAAGAAAAACACTGTGAAGTGTAACACTAGAAGACAAACACTGTGAAGTGTAACACTAGAAGACAAACACTGTGAAGTGCAACACTAGAAGAAAAACACAGTGAAGTGTAACACTAGAAGACAAACACTGTGAAGTGCAACACTAGAAGACAAACACTGTGAAGTGTAACACTAGAAGAAAAACACTGTGAAGTGTAACACTAGAAGACAAACACTGTGAAGTGTAACACTAGAAGACAAACACTGTGAAGTGCAACACTAGAAGACAAACACTGTGAAGTGCAACACTAGAAGAAAAACACTGTGTAGTGTAACACTAGAAGAAAAACACTGTGAAGTGCAACACTAGAAGAAAAACACTGTGAAGTGTAACACTAGAAGAAAAACACTGTGAAGTGTAACACTAGAAGACAAACACTGTGAAGTGCAACACTAGAAGACAAACACTGTGAAGTGTAACACTAGAAGAAAAACACTGTGAAGTGTAACACTAGAAGACAAACACTGTGAAGTGTAACACTAGAAGAAAAACACTGTGAAGTGTAGAAGAAAAACACAGTGACATGTAACACTAGAAGACAAACACTGTGAAGTGCAACACTAGAAGACAAACACTGTGAAGTGCAACACTAGAAGAAAAACACTGTGTAGTGTAACACTAGAGGAAAAACACTGTGAAGTGTAACACTAGAAGAAAAACACTGTGAAGTGCAACACTAGAAGACAAACACTGTGAAGTGTAACACTAGAAGAAAAACACTGCGACGTGTAACACTAGAAGAAAAACACTGTGAAGTGTAACCCTAGAGGAAAAACATTGTGAAGTGCAACACTAGAAGACAAACACTGTGAAGTGTAACACTAGAAGAAAAACACTGTGAAGTGTAACACTAGAAGACAAACACTGTGAAGTGCAACACTAGAAGACAAACACTGTGAAGTGCAACACTAGAAGACAAACACTGTGAAGTGTAACACTAGAAGAAAAACACTGTGAAGTGCAACACTAGAAGACAAACACTGTGAAGTGTAACACTAGAAGAAAAACACTGTGAAGTGTAACACTAGAAGACACACTGTGAAGTTCAACACTAGAAGACAAACACTGTGAAGTGTAACACTAGAAGAAAAACACTGTAAAGTGTAACTCTAGAAGACAAACACTGTGAAGTGCAACACTAGAAGACAAACACTGTGACGTGTAACACTAGAAGAAAAACACTGTAAAGTGTGTCAGATATGATCCACAAGAGCTTGGGAGGAGCTGAATCTCAGGGTTGAACCTGGTTCCACATCACCCATGATTGAGGTTCAAGAAGATGGAGTGTGTTCCTCACATGAAGCTCCCGTATGACTGCAGAACACTGATATAAAACACAATGTATCAGCTGCTTTCATGGTGTTTTTTTGGAGTTTGACAGACACTGTGTCATGACCAGTATGCCATTCAAAACAACATCAGGGTGAGTAAATGAATGTTTGTGGGTGTGGCAGTGGCAAGCCACAAGGGTCTAACAGAAGTGAAGATAGGCTGCTGTGGGCTGATGGGTAAGATGGGTGAGAGAGCTGGAGGCCCTGCAGCAGGTTTAGCAGGTCAGGTGTTTGGACTGCTGTGTCTGTGTTGTTGGAGATATCTCTGAAGGGAGATGGACACATTTTAATTTTCTTGCTCTCTTCACAGATATCTCCCAAGATAGTCCGGTTGGCTGAATCGCCGTTGCGAAAAGTATGCCCTCTTTTCTTTCTCAGACCTCTCTCCTTTCTATCCAATCACTCTTCCCCCTTCTGTTGGATTAATTTCCCCACTTCACTGCTTGGCAACATGCATATTTGCTAATGATGTAGCTTTTACATCATTATTATTAGTGCCAATGACGCATGAGCTGAGAGGAAAATAATGATAAAATCTTCCCTTACTAAATATTCAAACAGAAATGCATGTTTGATTTCTTACAGATAAAAGCAATTAGTGTCATTCCACTAGCTAATACAATTCATAAAATATTTCTGAATACTACATGATGAGGCTTGTAAGACTGTGATATGATAAATAATATTATTAGATTTGAGATGAATCATTTCTGTTGGCATGAGTCATAACATTTTTTAACGAGTTTGTGCATGTGTTCATCTTTCACAAGGTGAAACATCAAGTTTTTCAAAATGTAACTGTAAGTCCTAATGAAAGAATTTCTCATATAAACGGGGTATAAATTCAGCACACATGCAGTTCTAATGGTCCAGGCGTGCATTGTTTTCTGTATTATATCCATGTTACAGGCCAGTTTATGACTTTAGTATTTTATAAGACAATCATGTAGACATACAATTTACTTCCTGGCATGTTAACATAAATTTTTTAAGGTGTTTATAGGTTTGTTTACATGGCTGTGTTGATTGACTGAATCCGTCACATTTCCTGCAGGCTGAATCGGGTCGTGAGGTTGACTGGTTTATTCATCAGGGTAAATGCAAGTCACTGGGTGTTATTTTTAGAAATGCTGGGCTGGTCCTTGTGCTGTCGCTCCCTCACCGCAGTGACACATGAATGATGTGTGTGTTTCCTTTATTAGCAGACGGTCTGAGTGTGTGTCAGTGGGTGGAGGAGGCTGGCGCTTGCATGAGGCCGGGCACTCACATGGGTGTTCTGATGCTTTCTCATGCCTTAAAATACTCAGCAGCTGGTTGTGACCTGCCTCTCTGTTACACACGTTCATGAAGGTAAAATTGCGATTTCCATGCACAGGTTTAGTTTTGGCATGTGTATTTTGCCCTGTTTGTTAACTTCACAGACAGTTGCGCTTTGTGTTTGCGTAAACGTTGCATGATTCATGCTGTTGATGAATGAAGAGACAGCTGCGTGTTTACTGCCTAATCTACATTAAACAAATGAAGAGACTGCAGCAGACTGCAGTAGACTGCACTATGCAACCCTTTGGGGCAAAGTAAAGCTTGTCTCCACACATTTTCATTATTATAACCCTCATCCCAACGCTGTAGGAACCAGATAAGGGCCAAGCTGCAGCCAGTGAGCATAGTGATAGCATAGCATAGCATAGCCGTCTGCATGTTGTAAGCGATGAACAGGCAGATGGAAGGCAGAGCAGCAGGTGCTGAAGCTTTTGGCATGGCGTCTCTCTTTGTTTAATTTAATTCGTTTTTCAGTCGTGAGACATGCAAATGCATTTTGTCATAATATCTTAGTGATGTTAAGCTGGGTTTCTCCCAGTTTGCAGTATGTTTGGAATTTAATGTGTTAGTGTAATTTAAGACAGTATATAGCAGAATTACAGAAATGTGCGCTTGTCAATCTTAAGCACTCAACTTAATTATAACTTAATTTTCAATGCGATGAAAATGAACAGGACTTAATGTTTCAGAGTCAGAGAGCCCAATTGATTCCACAAAACATCACAGAATTCATCAGATACATTAGCTGTATCACATTTTGAAGGCTGCGCCCTCTGGAAGTTGCATTTGTTGGTCACATATAGCACCAAACCTCAGAAAAGCAACTGTTACATTTTGAAAAGAAAGAAATAACAGTGATTATGCCTCACAAGAAAAATATATTACATTTATGCATTTGGTAGATGCTTTTATCTAAAGTGACTTACAATACATTCAAGCTATACAATTTATCAGTATGTGTGTTACTTGGAAATCAAACCTTTGCAACCAACCTTTGCAATACGCAATACTCTATCAACTGAGCTACAGGAACAGTGGGACATTATTACAAAGGAGCTGTACAAATGAAAAATATCCAAAGATATTTAACAGTGAAATAAAATGAAAGATTATTTAAAAATAAAAATGAAAATGAAAGAAAATGAAAAATTTTAAAAAAAGAAAATTAAAATTATTAATAAAATTATTAAACAATGATAATTAACACAATGTACAAAGCGTATATTCTAAGCTAAATTTAGCAGTCTTCCAGTAAGCAAGCCAATAGGGCGACAGTGACAAGGAATGAAAACTCCAGTGATATATAAATAGAGAAAAGACCTTGTGAAAAACCAGGCCTAGCAGGGAGGGCCAGTTCTTCTCTGGCATGCTAAAGCTGCAGTTCACAACTACTATTGGTTAAAAGAGTATTAGAACTACGGGTCCGATTTAGTGACATGTCGGAGCAAGAGATAAATAAGGGATGTGTCAATGAGGATGGGGCCATGATGATAATGATAGAAAACTGAGGAAGGATTCATATATTAGGTTTCATATATTATTTAATTTTTATTAATTTAATTATTAACCTCCGGAGGGTGCAGCCTATGAAAAGCTATGGGCTGTCTCGCTGCCCTAACAGGCAATGACTTCGCAGGGAGCATTTGCACATGAAGACACCTCTGAAAACAGTTTCAGACAGTGCTGATCTCTCATACAATTTAGAGTTCAAAATTAAGGTTAGCATTACATTTTCTGCAAGACACACCAAGACGCAGGCATTTGTTGACTAATAAGAGATTTAAATGGATAGGTCCAGGTTTTTAACTAACCCCATTCACCATCAAAATGCCTGTGGGCAGACTGTTATGCCCAGATTTATCATCAATAACTTAATGTAATCTGTCTCTGTATGCTGTGTGTGTGTAGTATTTCATAAACATGTTAACAAATTAACAGTTGACATCAGTGTATAATTTCGGGCATTTCAAAGGCGATTTCGGAGAGTCTTGCAGTAGCAAGCGAGCTTTGCTTTGCTTTGAAATCAGAAGAACTCATAATCCTCTCAGAGCCTCTCACTGAACGTCGCTTTGTAAGCTATCTGCATTGAGTCCAGCAGGTGTTGACCACTGTGTTGACCAGCAGGTGGAGGCAGAGCCTCACAGGAGGACACGAGCGAAGTTTTCTCGTTTCTCGGTCTGGTTACTCTGTTTTTTTGTTTGATTGAGCAAGAATGTGTCGTTGTATGACGCCAGTGCAGATATAACAGAGGCGCTGTGACGCAGCAGCCCGTGCGGCAGTGGTTTGAGTCGAGTCCGCTGTACTGTACACGCACTTACTCGGTCTCTGTAAAGGAAAGCAGCAGTCAAGCGCAGCGTCATTAATTACGTCCACACGACGACACACTTCATTAGCTTCAAGGTTAAAACTCGCTTATCTGTGGACGAGGCCGCTCTTCACTCGCTCGCGCCCCCATCTTACCTTGAGTCGCTCGCGCTGTCCGATCTATTACAGCTTATCAGCTCGCGACAGACCAGAGCTGAAATATAGCACCTGTCACCACACTGCTAATGCTGAGAGAGAGAGAAACTCTGATTTAAATGAATGTGGGAGATTTCAGAGCAAATGTGATTCAAGAGTTTGACACATAATTAACCTCCTTCACCTCCTCAGTTTCCTGCTCTCATTCTGTTCCATACATCAGTCAGATACCCTACTGTCTGTTGTCTACATAGGCAGCTACCTTTCAAGGCAGCATCCTAGTCAGAGTCCAGAATTAACTTTATATACCACACCTGCTAATGGTGAGTGATTAGAGAACACTATACAACATTATACACTGTATAACTATCTTTGTCATTATGGCAACAGAATCATTTTACCATTTTGTCACTCATTGTTTTCATAGGAACATTATTCTTAATTTGAGTCATGTATTATGTTGCAGTTCAGTTACTTGCCAACCCCATTTTAACCTTTTATGTACATTTGGTGCAGTGTTAATTTTAGACCTAATCCTCTTTAAAATCTTCTTCTAAAAAAGAAGTGACTGATTTGGTCAGCTAATGATAAATATTTAACCCTTCAGATAAATGTCATTTTCATTTTGTGGTGGTTTTTAATTTATTTTTGATGTATGAGATATGAGACATATGCCAGCCATTTCACCCTTTCTACAGTTTTTAGGTTTCAGACTCTTTGGTTTATGCAGAAATCAGCAGGTGGCGCAAAAATAACTTATGTTAAAATGATTTCATTTTTTTATATACACTGTAATAAACCTAATCTAAACCACAACAGATAAGACTTGCAGTGATCTGACCACAAAAGATCAGACTCATGTAAAGTGTAAACATCTTGAGCATTTTTTCCGATGCTTAGTGAATGACCTCAGGGTTTGGGGTTCCTGACACTCTTTCACAGAGATGGATTGTACTTGCTGTCATGCTGTGGTGATGAGCTGACCAGCCTGTCCATGAGATTTATTTGTGTTGAAATTCAGCTCACACTGCGCTAAGTAAAACTTTAAAAGCTCTTTCTTGCAGAGCCTCCTAAACAGATGTGGGGCAATGATATTATCAGTCCTGAAATGATTCATATAAAACTACTGTTATTCTCCTTTATATTGTTTAACCCATTATATGATTTGCTTTATTTAAATTAACAAAAAATGATCTTTAGATTCCTACATGCTCTTACACTGACCATATGTACATAAAAATTCTTGAAGTTGGGAAAAGCTTCAGTTATGCGTCACTGTGTATTTTTCTGTTTATTGCTGCTGAGGGACTAAAGTCACAATACAACTGCTACATGTTTAAGCAGCAGCCGTGGTATGAGACAAGATGCTTTGATTTCTGTGAGAAAAACTCTTTGATTACCACAGTGTTTCTGACTGAATTGAGCACATTGTGATAATATTATTTTGACTGTGTTTTCAACAGGCAAAAAGTAAAAATCTTTCTGCTAACTTTTCAAAAACTATGTAGTAAGCAAGCCATGTTCCTTTCTACTGCCTACATAGGCTGCTGCCCTTTAAGACTGCATCAAAAGTGAACAGCAATGGAACTTCATTATTGTTGTAAATTCTTTGGAAGTAAATTTAATAAGAAACAAAATAGTCTAATAAGCCCAAAATACATAGCAATTTAACATTTTTGGTATTGTTTGGTATGTGAGGTTCTTTGTGTCATGACCACGATGGTGTAAAATCCTGCCTATGTTGACAGCTCACTAGGTTTTGGGACAGAACCTCTGTGTTCATGTAACCACTACATCTTTGAGTTTATATAAATCATCCTTTTAATCATATCTACATAAATGATATATAAAAATTATATTTTTGACTGCTTCCACCTCTTCCTTTTTGTATGTAGACTATTGTTCGTGGCAGCAGGCCACCCAAGGATGCCTCCATCAATGGCCTTCTGGAGGAGTTCGACAGCATCTCTGTAACTCGCTCCAACTCTCTCAGAAAAGAGAGTCCACCTAGAGCCCAGCAGGGTGGCACCAGCAAACAGTTGTCAGCTTCAGTGGCAAAGGCCGGTGCTGTCGGTTCTGAGGAGAATGGCTTCGGTCACTACTACGGCCGGTACTCCTGCGACCTGGACAGCAGCAAGGACTTCTCGCTAGCCCCTTACCATGATGGGGAGCGGGCAGTCGGCCAGCACTACAGATTCTCTCTCAAACAGAACGGTCACCCCATACGCAGTCCGTTCTACCCCGATGCCATGCCCCAGAAGTCCTCTGATTATGCCAAGATGCCCCCAGACTACCATGCGTACCTAGGGAGTAAAATGCGCTTGTCCACGGATGAGATGACCATGGGTGGCAGTAGGGACTACTACCGCGCCTCTGTGGGCGGATCCAATCAGGATTACAGGGAACATCTACTGGGAACGCCATCTCGGGTCTCCATCCACAGTGAGCAGATAAACTATCCTGATGGAGACTGGGGATATGGAGCAGGTCTTAGGGATGATTATGACAGAAGGCCCAAGTCTTCATACATCAGTCAGACGAGTCCCCGGCCGGCCATTCGGCAGCGCTCCAGGTCGGGTTCAGGCCTGAAGGAGCCCAGCTTGCCGTACAGCATTGGTGTGTTTAAGACTGTGGCACAGGGGCCATACAGCTCATATACCTACCCAAGACTTTCAGAAAACACCTCCACACTCGTCGTAGGCAAGGTAAAGCTTCAGTGAGGTCTGTCTCTTATTGGTAAAGCTTCTGTGAGGTCTGTCTCTGATTGGTAAAGCTTCAGTGAGGTCTGTCTCTATTTGGTAAAGCTTCAGTGAGGTCTGTCTCTGATTGGTAAAGCTTCAGTGAGGTCTGTTTCTGATTGGTAAAGCTTCATGGTCTGATGTGACGTTACCACACAACAGTTTGTCAATGACAAACAGAAGATTATTATCTTTTGTGAATTGAATTGGCAATTAACATACACCAAAAACTGTGTCAAATTGACTTTTGCACTACAGGTGAAAAAGTAAAATGACACATATTTGGCTTTTAAAAACAAGTACAATGTCAGGTGGGTTCAGCAATGTTTTTGTATTACACCTGTAGTAAAATAAATGTGTGTGTGAAGAGAGGGTGGATAAAGACATGCATCAGTGTTTTTACTAGCACACAAACTCATGGTGTATTCCTCAGAATGCATCAAAACAGACAGTAAAGAAATAATATAACAGCTTTACCCTGAATTGTGTAGTGCTGAGTAACATTCGTTGATGAATATTCATTTGTGTCAGGAGCGCAGGAAGATGTTTTTGGTTGGGGGTGCTGTGTGTGTGTATTGGGGAGTGCGGGATTGGAGGACATTTAATTAAGCGCAACAAGCGTATCGATGAGAACACTCATTTAAACCGCATACACACAAGAACATTTGACCTCACATCACATTTTTTATATTACTGGTACTGCTTGTTGTTATAATGCAATGAACTGGTGTACAGGACATCCAATTTAGCCTTTAAATAAAGGGTTACGTGTCTTTTTTCACTGATATACAATAAAGAGCCTGTACAGTGACAGGAAATAAAGTACACTTTACAGAACACCAAAGGTGGATTTGCGCTCAGAAGTAGAGCAGACAAGTTGTTTTAATTATGTGAATATTTGTTGTCGCCTTAGCATGACATTAGCATTCAAGGATAAGGATTATGATAGGCTATCCTGTTTTGAGAATGAAAACATCACATGTTAAATTCTGTTTAGAAAGAACATTACAATTTATATATACAAATAAATGACTAAAACCTAAAAATGAATAAATGTACAACTTTCACTGTGAAAATTAGGTGCTACAGCAGCCCTTCTTCCCTCACGTATCTCTGGTTTGTGTAAGAAGCCCATTTATCAGTGATTCATTTCACTTATTCATATTGTGTAAAACGGCCTGTAGAATCTCCTTTAGCAAGCAGATGGATGTTGTTCCATCTCTTGTGATCCATCAGTAATGTCAGAGTTTTCATTGTTAAACGTATAGAATAATGCAGTGAGACAGAACTACTGTGGTAAATGACAACTGCCAGTGTTAAACAAAAAATAGCCTGTGGAAAACAAAAAGGTGCAGGCCATTGTGAGATGTGTTGTTTTGTTTCTTAGGTTAAAATCACTCTGAGTGGCTCCCAATGGAAGAATCCTAACATTGCATGGAAGTGTAAAATTCTGTAGATTTATTGTCCTTTTTTTTACCCCTGCAGTGTTCTCTTTTTCTCTCGTCCCTCACCACAGGGTGTGTAGGGTGTATTGTATTGCAGGTTGCTGAGCTGCACAGCACTGACTCTATGATAGATCTCATGTCAGTTCTTAATCTACTCACCCTAGAACAGAAACACTCTGCTGGAGACACAATATTACTCATGAGAGGATCTTAGAAATCAATGAATGCAACTTAAGCAGACAACAGCCGTTCATTCGAGACACTAATGGTTTGAGCTTTCATCTGTGATGCCAAAGTGTCATTTTAATTCACAAATATTGAAATCAGAGTAAGAATATCAGTGTGTATTAAAGATGTATTGGACATGTAGGCCAGTTCCAGATTAAAGCAGTGTAAGTGTGATACACTGTATTGTTCTGCTGAAATGTTTTAACACAAATATTAATAGTCTATACTCAAAAAATAGAAAAATACATGTTACTATATAAAAAAAATGAAGCTCCTAAAAATAGTGGGACTTTTTATTGTCTTTGTGCAGAATATATTTCTTATTTTTGATTTGATTCATGTTCAGTGTTGTACGGTCACAGAAATTGTAAGAAATTGTAATTGTAATTGTACATCATTTGTAAGTTTTTACATCAACCACAAAATCACAGACGACCGCAGAGTGTGATTTCTTGTAAATAAAAACAATGATTTTAGTGCGTATAGGGTGAGTTATTTCAGCATACAGGCAATTCCCATCAGTCTCGCCTCACTGACGTCATTATGACCCGCTTCCTCTCTCATTCACCTCCAGTGGGTCACTTTCACTGAGCCACACGCTGTGGGGCTCTCATGTGCTGTGATGAGCTGATGTTTTCTGCAGCACTTGCATAAAAACCACTGCCACAGAATTCAATTTCACACTCCACTTGTGTTGTTGATTATGCTGCCAAATTCAGATTAATGTGCGTTTAACGAACATGGATAAGGCATGGGGTGGGGGGGTGGGGGATGGGTGGATGTGGGTTTGGGGTGTGCGTTAGGGTTGTTTGGGGGGTCTAGGGACACCCTCAGTGGGGATGATGGATGAAGCTAGTCTGCTGTCGTAATTACACGTCACATCGAATCCTTGAGTATGTGGCGCATCAGTGTCTTGTTTTTGTGCTCGGGGGCGTGGCGAGAATAATTCAATCTGCCTCCTACCGCGACCCTATGTGGAAATAATTTACTGCATGTGTATTGTTCGCCACTTTTGTTATTGGATTTTTGCATTGCTAAAAACATATCACATCACCTGTATGTATGATTATTATAAATATATGTATTTCAAAGAGTTTTAATGGAGTCATTTACAGTATAATTACATTGGATGTAGGTTCCTTTATTTCTGTATAACATAACCTGAATTGAGTAGATATTTTTCAATTTTACAGTATTACTTTTATTATTTCAATAGGAAGTGTTTTTGGTTTTCTGTTTGTCTGTGTCTGGCTCTTGCTGTAAAAGTTCATCAGAGACTTGTAATGAGAAATCATGCTTGTGGTGTGTTAGGGTTAAATATGTTTGATTATAGTGATGATGTTTTCAGTCCTAGAATCCAGCCCTTTTAAATTCATTAATATTTTTCTTTTATAAAAACAGGGCGATTATGACAGAGCATCTCGTAATGGGAGTCCACAGGTGCCAGGGCCTGAAACATATTCTTGTGAGCCCCTCAAACTACCTCAGAGCCACGGCAAGCCCAGTTACCCAGCCAGTTTCCAGTATCCGCTGCCCTTCCACTACAAACCTTCACCCTATCACCACCCATCCTTGCAGCCCAGCCCCCCCTTTACCCCACAGGGGGCCAACTCTCAGCCCTCTTCTCCTTACATCCCTCCTGGGGCATATCCTCCATCCAGCTGGGGCTCATCTTCAGAGCAGCCGCCCTCTCGGGTGTCACATGAACAGTTCCGGGCAGCACTGCAGCTGGTGGTGAACCCTGGTGACCCGCAAGAGTACCTGGACAACTTCCTGAAGATCGGGGAGGGCTCCACAGGCATTGTGTGCATCGCCACAGAGAAGCACAGTGGCAAGCAGGTGGCAGTTAAAAAAATGGACCTCAGAAAACAGCAGCGTCGAGAACTTCTGTTCAATGAGGTGAGAGCTGAAGATCAGTCTAATACAGACAGACCTCCTCACAGTCCATCAACCACTCTTCTAGTGCTTTGGTCATATACTAAACCGCATGATCTTTCTACTGGAAATCAGACAGTGAAGTTAACTACCTGCTCACAAGACCAGTTTAGTGGTCTAGGCTGGTTATGCTGGTCAACCTGGTGGAAATCCATACTGTTCTCCATCAAAACTTAAACAGCGAGATGACCAAGAAAGTCTTGCTGGTTAAGAGCCCTGCTGGAAACCAGCCTTCATCAGCTACCGTGAGTTTTTTCATTTAGCAGGGTGACTACCAGCTACTCTGACACAACCCCATCAATTAAACCCCGATCAAATTAAAGCTGATCAGAGCAGTGTATGTGTGTAACACTGCACAGAACTAATCAACACAGTGAAATCTGTTATTGCTGATTCATCTGGTTCAGATAAGCCCTGCTGGGCACAGCAGATTTGTGGGTATGAACACGTTGTGTTTTGGATTCTTAACCAGCAATACTTCCCTGTTCAATGCACTGATGAGACCAACACCACCAACCCCCAATCTTTAACAGTCCCCATGACAAAGAAAACACAGTGTTAGGTGTGACCCTGTAGACCACCAAGAGCTCTCTTAACCAGTTCAGATGAGATGTTTCTTCATACACTGAGATGCTCTTCAGCCTGTCAGTGATTTCACTGTGTGTTCTTGTTGCAGGTGGTGATCATGAGGGATTACCATCATGAGAATGTAGTTGACATGTACAACAGTTATCTGGTTGGTGACGAGCTGTGGGTGGTGATGGAGTTTCTAGAGGGTGGAGCTTTGACTGATATCGTCACTCACACAAGGTAAGAACAGATACTGGTTCTAGTGAGGGTAAGAGGTTTTGGAGATGTTTGTGTGGCTTGTATGTCATCTGCATGAGAACAACCTGTTTTACATAAATGCACTGAATACATTACCCTCTTGTAGACCACTGAGATATGTATGAGCCTTTGCACGTAATGACAGGTATTCCCAAAGCATGTCCATTTATTCAAATGGTCCAAATGTGTTGTAGTTATCATCAGTTCACTCAACTTTATATTTATAAACCACTACAATTTTAGTTTCCCTAATTAATATACTTACTAATATATGTCTTGAACAATAAATAATGAACAATAAAAATGTGCAATAATTTTTGCAAAGTTTTTGCACTGATGTCAGACTTATTTGCTTGTTATAAGTAATCTGATGTTTCTGATGATCTTGTTTTGTGCTTTGCACACAACATTAAAATTAAATAAGTTGCCGGATTTACAGTTTTAAATTCTGTAAATTATTTATTTAATAACCTTTTTTGTTGAATTTCTGCAATAATTTTGTGATATATATACCATTTCTAGTGACATAATAATACTGTGTATTTCTAGTGATTGTGTAAAAATACTAACCCTAATACTGACTACCCAGCCCTAGTTGACATACTTGTTTAGCATTACACAATCAGTTTTGAACAATAACTGGATAATGGATAATTATTGGTGGATAATAATAATGGATCAACTTTCATAACATAAAATTTCTAAAAAAAAAAAAAAAGTATATATATATATATATATATATATATATATATATATATATTTTTTTTTTAACTTTATTTATTAACTACCTATGTGTGTAAGTACACTTGAGCCGTTTGTATAATTCCAGTAATTGTGATTGTTCATCAGTTCAGTGTTTTGGGTATGAGTGTGTAATTATAGCTTTGGAGAGATGTGTTCTCCTTCCCCCAGAGTCTTCATTACCCTCAGAGAACAAGGTGCTCTCACAGCCGTGTTCAGATTTTAATATCACAGGATGCTGCTGTCTTTCTGTTAATGTTCTCTTACAACACAATGAAGAGACAGAAAACTCAGTCAACTCTAAATACACAAGCATCTACCTTCTAAGAAGCAACCTAACTGAGATGGAGGCTCTATGTAGGCAGCATCTATATATGTGTGTCACTCCTCATGTGAGAGAGGCTTGAGTTTGGCATTAGTGTCTTGCTTAGCTAATGACACAATACCCTCACAAACAGCAAAATACATTAACACACCCCAAAATTAGCTAAAATATTTGCATTTATTTTATAGTTACTTTTCATTTTTATATTTATTTTACATTATTTTTATATTTAAGCTGTGGCTGTGTATTAAAGATATTTGTGTCAAGCTTACAAACACCTCTTACCTGAAGTAAAACCACAAACACTTTTCAGTGTTTGTGTGTTCAGCTTGCACAATAAATCACATTGGTTCTGTGTGTGTGGGGGGTGACATGCAGCCATAGGCAGCAGCTGATGAGAGCGTGTGTGTGCAGCAGACGATGCGAGTTGAACAGCTGGACGCTTGTAGTTGTGATTCTGCTCTTGTTCTGGTTTTAATGCTGCTAATGAGATACTTGCAGTAGTGTGTGTGTGTGTGTGTGTTGTGTGTGTGCGCTCCTAAAATCATTCTTAGTTTTAGGAGAATTTGATGAGAAATGTTCAAGATCTCAGATGCTGGTTTCTTGGCAAATCTGAGCACAGTTTGAGAAACCGTTGAGATCTTTCTGGAAAGATGACTGGGGTGTATTTCTCAGGAGAAACATGTGACAATTCTGATGGTCTGGATTGTGTTTTGTGACAGGATGAACGAGGAGCAGATTGCTACAGTGTGTTTATCGGTGTTGAAAGCTCTGTCGTATCTGCACACACAGGGTGTCATACACAGAGACATCAAGAGCGACTCCATCCTCCTCACCAGTGATGGACGGGTATGTGATCCTACACAAACACTGTGACTGTCCCAAACTGCTCCCTGTTTCCTACACAGTGCACTACAAGAGGTGTCTACCATCATTGCCCATGGTGAACATGAACATGGGTTTTATCCTCCTTATTTTAGCTATTTACTCAAATTAATATCTGCATAATATATGTAGACAAAATGTATTATTTTCATTATTTAATTGTAAGTAAGTTAATGTACATAAATAACCAGTTCATGTTCAATGTTTGTTGTTAGAAGAAAGTGAAATATTATTAGAGCTAATTACTGTCATCACTAGTTCCAAATAATTAAATCTGGTACATTACATACATTTTGTCCTATATGTGACCTTATTGTTCAAAATCAGCTCGTAATCTGTTGACTGTTTACTCATACAGATATGTTATTAATATTCTTTAGATGATGGTGATCTGCTTACAATATGCTTGTGAATTCACTGTGTTTTTCCTTAGATAAAACTTTCTGATTTTGGCTTCTGTGCTCAAGTGTCTAAAGATGTTCCAAGGAGGAAGTCTCTGGTTGGCACACCATATTGGATGGCTCCTGAGGTCATCTCCAGGTTACCCTACAGCACTGAGGTACCAAAACATCATGTGCTTGACCTGCTCCAGTAGATCATCCTCCTTTAGATAATTCTCCAGTAGATCATCCTTCAGTATTTCATTTTCCAGTAGATCGTCCTCTAATAGAGCATCCTCCTGTAGATCATCTTCCAGTAGATCGCCCTTCATTAGATCGTCCTCCAGTAGATCGTCCTCCAGCAGATTGTCCTCCAGTAGATCATCCTCTAGTAGATTGTCCTGCAGTAAATGGTCCTGCAGTAGATCGTCCTCCAGTAGATCGTCCTCCATTAGATCGTCCTCCAGTAGATTGTTCTCAAATAGAGCATCCTTCAGTAGAGCATCCTCCAGTAAATTGTCCTGCAGTAGATTATCCATTCATTTTCAAACAAAAAAACAACTGTAGCTGCAGATGTATTGTGATGATCCACATCATGTCCATTTGTCATAGGCCACTTTGTTAATATCTACTACATGTATTTCTGAATGCTGTCTCACTAAAGTCACCAGTGTTTCTTTTTTTGAAAATTTTCAAATTGAAAATTTTGATTTTGTTTATGTGTGCTTGATTTGATGATGTTTTGACTCCACTGGTAAACTGTCTGAAGGTGATGCTGCTGTCATGTGGTTGTAGGTGGACATCTGGTCTTTGGGCATCATGATGATTGAGATGGTGGATGGAGAACCTCCATACTTCAATGAGCCTCCATTACAGGCAATGAGAAGAATACGAGACAACCTGCCTCCTCAACTTAAAAAGTCGCATAAGGTGAGGAGCAACTTTTGTCACCTGGGCAGAAACAGCCCATAAACCACCTGTGTTGTGTTCACTGTGTAAACACTGTTGTATGTTCACTTTTACTACAAAAGAAGTTGAAATCCACTGTTGCACAACAGATCATTTCTTCATCAGCATATATTCACAGTTTTTATGGTATTTCATTTTATACATTAAAATCTTTATTATATAAAACATATTTAAAGCTGCAATCTGTAACTTCGGTTAAAAATGAACAAAAATCATTTATTAAGTACATAACATATCAGTGTTCAAAACTGTCTCCCTACCTTACCCTGATTTACAGCGGTAGTTATATAATAATGATTTATACTCTAAGCTGTCAGATTTGATTTTCCAACAAATGTCAGTTTGACTTAATTCGTCTGTGTAGTACATTGTTTGTAAACAGAAAGAAAAAGATACAGCTACTAAATCGCATGTGTGGGTGCTGAAGTGGCGTAGCATTTTAGCTTGTTCTTACAGCAGTATCTTATATAAATTGAAAATAAAATAGAATATAAAATTGTCAGCCACGTTAAGAACATAACTACTTTTATGTTTCAAACAGAGATAAAGAGGCAAATGTTGAGGTTTGAGCTTTAAATATATATGTATATCAGTTATGTTTCAGAATGACAGTTATTTAATTCTGGTGAGTCTAGAGGCCAATTATTTGCATTACTGTTATTTTACTTTTTTTGGTCAAGATTAGAAATCAGCAGGCATGTCTGAGATGAACAACCACGTTGCTAACTTTCATTTGAAGCACACAGGCATTGACTAACAGTTTTAAATAACACTAGTATAATATTGTACATGTGGTAGCTAATAAAATCTGTTCTGGTTTGTTTTTGAAAGGTATCATCTGTTCTTCAAGCCTTTTTGGACCTGATGTTGGTGAGAGAGCCTTCCCAGCGTGCCTCTGCCCCAGAGCTTCTGCAGCACCCCTTTTTGAAGCTGTCAGGACCCCCGTCCTGCATTGTGCCCTTGATGCGGCATTACAGACAATGCTGAGCTCATACCAGCAGGGCGGCGATATTCTCACCCAGCTAAACATACATGATCCTATGTAATGACACTGGCATTTGTAACTGTGCGTAGCTTAGATTGACACAAACACTTCATTAATTATCGTAAAAAAGAGCTTAACATTTTGGTGATCACATTATGGTCTGAATCTGCTGGTGTCTGTGAGGGGATTTTTTCACTTTTGTTACTGTGCAAACAGATGCTCATCTGGAGTGTTATTATAGGACATCCAGTCAGTAGTGTGAAGTAGGTTGCACACCGTCACATCCTAAAGTCTTATTTACCCTTTTGTTATCTCACACTAACTACAAAAGATGTATTTTAGAGTAACTGTAAGTTTTACTTGTACAGTTTTGATAAATCGCAGTATTTTTGTTGTGATGTTTCCATAGTGAAATGGGCAGTATTACATAGACTTTGAAAGTTTCTGCGAAAAAAATCATTCTATCATTCCTACTGCTTAAATTTATTTATTGATTTTTTAATTTGGTCATTTAAGTTCACCCTGTTGCAAAAAGAGAATCTAAATATATATTTATTTATTCTACAGTTGTAGATATTTACTGTATGTGTGCATAAACCCTCAAGTGAAGGTTTATTTTTTGAAAAGCTATCAGTGCTATTGGCTGTATCACGTAAAAAGCAATATTTCAAACATTAATGATACAAAAACATTTTAATTTGTGATTTAAAATGGAAAAATGAATGTCTTTGTTTTCAGTTTCAACTTTTTTTCGAAACTAGCAATATTTACATTATTGTATCGATACTCAATTACAGTGCGTTTTGCAGCTGATTTGACTGTAAATGTCTCGCTGTCTCTGTTAGGTCTCACATGTGTCTCATTGGTCACCGTGAACTATAAATATGAACACGGTCACGTGTTTCTGGGATTACGTGAAGGATGTGTTGATTTAAAGGTTTGTACAGTGCTAATGCATGTCATCATTGAGTCTGGTTTGAATAAAAACACAAATATGCCATATGCTTGGCTTTTTATTAAATTAAAGTTTATTAAATGTACGGTTTTACACACTAGACATGACAATTGTCAAACCTCTTCAATATAATCTTGAAGGGATAAACGGAACGATTGTTGTGTCCTCGGATATTAAATAGAAAATAACCCGCAATCTTTCTTGACAAACGCTTCAGCACAAGCGTGTTAAATCAGCGTTAACGCACGTGCTGCACACACGCCGATGACGTCATCAATCAGCTGCAGATCTCCGGTCGGTCTGAACGGAAACGGTTTTTAATTAAAGTGCTGCTGGTGTCGATCAATACTCAATATCTTCAGCTGTGTTGACGCGCATTTGTTTCAGTGATCTTTACTGACACTCATGTGACTGTTGTCTAGCGGCTCATATTAACGTTTCATTCACCTGGTTGTTATAAATGGAGCGAAACCTTAAGTTTATATTTTCTTTTAAGCTGCAACGCTAAAATCATCAAAATGTTTAACGACAGCCATTTCTGGCGAACTTTTAGTTACTTTTTAATGATTTAAATAGAAAACAATACAAACAAATATAGTCTTTTTTATTAAAGCACGAAGATTTAAAAGAATATTTCTCTGGTGCTGCTAGAACCTCATACTGTACCGTCACAAGCGTCCACCTCCATCACACACATTTTCATTGAGTTTCTCAGAATTTTGTCTTATTGACTCGTAATGTAAATCTTAGAATATTTCATTTGTTCATTATTTAATCTTTCAAGCAGTTTCAATATCTCCGTTTTTATACATTGACATGTAATAACACGTTTTAAGCGTCATAACGTTGCATAAAACAAGACATTTAACGAACATCTTGAAAAAGAAATAAAGGTTTGGATCAGAATGTTGTGGACATCACAAAGGAAATGTTTGAGGTTCGTGTCGATCACATGTTCTTGTAGAGCGAGCGGTCTTGCGGCGGCTGCGCCTGCGCGGTCAGTTTCAGGTGGAAGTGATAAACGGAGAGCGTGATGACGATGATCAGCCCCAGGATGAGCCCCAACACAAGCGGCAGGGTTTGTTCCAGCTGCTCTCGCTGGTCTGTGATGCATTTATACGCTGCGGGAGAAGATACACAAGCGGTCACATGCTGCTGTAAACGTGTTTACTATACAAGATGCATTTGACTAAAACTAAGCAGGAAAAATCTGATTTCATTGAGAATTCGGTTTTACTATTATTAATCATTATTTTTTAAAAATACATTACAATAGTAACATGGGATGCAGACACGATTGATCCAACTAATTATAACGCTATATACAAAACCCCAAATCCAGCCCAAACCAACTCAACACAACCTTGCGTCACTCTCAATTATACAATATGATCTTCTTATTCCTGGTTACAAAGGCTGGCTTGTTGGTGGAGCTCATGAAATTGGAAATTTCACCCTCAGTTAAAATGAACGTTTATGTTTTGAAGCCTGTTTCTAAAATCTTTTTTGCATTGTCCTTTGCATTTTTAATTGATCAACCTCCATTTTATTACTGACATGCACAAAACAGTATTTACACATCACAGTAGTATTTGTTGTTCAGCTTCTAAATGAAACACAATTACGGTAATAAGAGCTCAAAGATCTTTATTCATCTAATTCTTCATGTCTGCTTTTTACTGTCATGTTACAGAAATCATCACACACACATTTACATATCACATTTGTTTTCATAAACGGCTAATTATATTTACCCTAACTCTAACCCTAAACGAATAGACTAACTGTAACCCTGGCAGACACACACACACACACACACACAAATTTAAATAATAGTCATCAAGTGATGTGATCAGGTGATAAATCAAGAGGTTTCAAGTAGCCATTTGTTAGAAAAAACATTTTCTCCATAAAATCAACCTCACAGTCTTCATATCTGCTGTAAACCACCAGACAATTTGAAATGTGAGCCGGATCTGAATGAGGAACACGCTTTTGTTGATGTGCTAAACAAACTGCTGTGATTTTAACAGCTTCATTTTACTGCGGGAAACGGCCATTTTACCTACACAGCTCTCAGCCAAGACAATGAGATTTTCAGTTCACTAGAAACCATATATATGATATTCAGCAACTAAAACCAGAATAGAATAACAGTCATATAATCTGCTAAACTTCAAGAATTACTCTGACAAAGGAACCTGAACTGTAAATCAGTGTTTTATAAATAAAAATATATATCACAGTAGTGTTTGCTGAACTGTTCATATGTATGCCTATTTAAATATAACGAGTGGAGTAATTATTATTACAGTAATAAAAAATCTTCATTTTGATTTTAGGGTGAAACGTTCTTAACAACTTGAGATTTGCAGAGCAGGTTTCAGTTTGTGTGTTCGTGCATTTCTTACGTTCACTGAACACAAAGTCGCTCTTGATGTCGAAGGGCTGAATCTGGATGTCGTACAGCGAGACGGTGATGCCCTTCTGATGGTCAGTGGAGATCATGGTGAGCGTTTGTTGAGCTGTACACATGTATGAGCGCCCGGCGGGCGTCACCAGAGCTGACAGACGGTGTGTGCTGGCTGTGTGTTTCCCCGCTAGACAAAAACACACACAACAATGGAAAATCTGAATCGACACGATTATTTTAGATTCAGCGAAATTCATCACTTTCATTTAACAGATGGAAGATTATTTCTCAAATATTTCGTTCAATATACATCAACACATGGAGTCTGCATAAAGAATTTACGCAGTGTGACAGTCAGACACTAGTTAGTGTGCTAGTTACACAAACCGTCATATTTGGTTACTGGTCATATTTTAAACACGATGCTGAATAAAAATTAAATACATAAAATTATAAAATGCTGAAAAAATTTGGTATGACATTTCACACAATTACAAACAAATAAGTGTCTCCAAAACATTTCAAGAAATAGATGAATAAAGCAAAGACGTATGCAGAATCTGCAGGTCAGTTTTGATGCAGTCGCCGCAGTGGAGTGTTGCAGCAGACTGCAGCAGCAGGAACAAAAGACTTTTTTGTGATGATTACATATCAGAAAAGATAATTCATAAAGTTGTAATCATTTTGAATCATGAGCTTTAAATGCACCTACATGAATTTACAGATGTCACTGTAATACTGATATAATGTTAATAATTATTTCTCATCATCCCTCACAAACTTAGACACTTGTATTCATGTACAGTAATTATATACAGTAACTATATAACATAGTAATATATTATTATACTCCCCTTATAATCAAACGTGTAATCATTTTTTTTCATCTTAGTAGAAATTGCTTAAGTGCCTCTGACTCTGAGCTGTACTTACAGTTATAAGCGTTTACAAAGTGCGTCGTCTCTGATGTGTCATAAACCAGCTGAACCTTGTTCATCTTCCACAATTCAGTTTCTTTAGCTTTTCCATCACTGCCCATAGTGCGCTTCTCCTACAACACACACACACACACACACACACACACACACACACACACACAAAAAAGGTTTTCATGGTTTTTATACTGTACGAACTGTATATTTTATCCCCTACACTAACCCTAACACAAAAACCTGCCCATCACAGAAAACGTTCTGCTGTTTTGGATTTTCAAAAAAGATCATTCTGTATGACATAAGCTTTTGCTCATGAGACCTAAAAATTGGCCCCACAAGGTCAAAATTTACTGGTATGCCTTTACTTGAAGGAACATTTGGTCCCTATAACGTAGTAAATACCACATACACACACACATAAGCGCAAATCATCCACAGTGATGCGTAGGGCTATATCTCATACGTGGTTTCAGCTAAAATCACCTTGGAGAAGAACATGCGGAACGTGAAGGCGTGATTTATCCACGAGATGTGCAGCTCAGATTCACGCGCTCCGCATTTCCCCGCAATCTCAGCGCCGCGCGGGATCGACAGAGACGTCTGCTCCGTTATTAACTAATACAATAAAATACAACGATACACTGCTCAGCAGACCGACAGACATTCATTTAGAAACATAGTTAAATATAGAATTTTAGATCAACTTATTTTCATAGTTGATCTATTGAACTTCATATAACGATTATCCATGACTGTTAAAGTTAATAACAAAGTGAATCTGCATCACACAGTCCGTTCTGTATGTGCAGAACTTCACTAACATAAACCTGAAAGCAATCTGAAAGTCATTTATCATTCGAGATTGTTGTTTGACCAGCTCATTTAAAATAAAAACACAACTGAATATTAAACGTCAATGAAAACAGAATCTCCTGTGAATAAATGTCTTACATCTATGCCGTTCAGTGCAAGAACATCATAAGGAATTAAGAATTTAACCGCAAACTCCGCCATCAGACATGTGGTTCCGTTTTCACGAACTACAAATATATCACGATCCGGATTCGGCGACAGTCCAGACAGATTCTCCACCTCTTGTTCTGCAAAGACCTTTGAAACTGCGCCTGCAATCAACACATGTAGATGAACTACTTTAAAAAATCTGCTCTCTTTTAATGAGCTGTAAAGGTAAAATCACAATAACGGATAACGTATCAAAGATGCAAAATATGAACACTGCAGATCTGCAGGGTGATACAAATTTTACCTAAAATTAAAAGCAGGTTTTAGGTCTTTTTCACATTTACGCTTTCGACATTAAGTTCTGCAGAATTATGTAAATGTATCAGTGTCGTGCAACTAGTGAAGTCACGACGAGAAAAGCACTGAATCAGCAGAACTTACACAGAAGACAGACGAGAGCCCTCCACGAGGGAAACTCCATCACGAGCGCGTGGAGTCAAGCAGAAAACCAGATCTGAAGAAATTTCCAGCAAGGATCCGTTTGAGGACCAGATCTTCCCGATCTTCAGCAAGACTGAGCCGTACCAAACATCGTCGATGCGGCAAACGCAAATGCTCGCGATTTACGCATCCACATTCACCTTTGCGCGCTGCAGGTGATGCATCTCTCACAGAAACAAGACGAAGTGGCACAAAAGTCTAGAAATGCAGCTGCAATGCTCTGCTCACAATTACCTGCAGCAGAAGAGAACTGCAACAATGGAAGTTTCTCTCAGCTTGCCCCGCAATGGAAGGCAATATAATCCCGCGATGCTGCTCCTGCGTGACATGCAGATCTGTAGTGTGTGATCTCAGCCGTGCAGGACAAATCTGCGTCCTCACCCCCTCCCGTGCGACACAACCCATTTTCACATTGTCTCTACGTACTGGTGATAACCGATCAAAATTATTATGGATTCAGAACTGTGCAATAACAAGACATAACTGTAATGCATTACAATATGCGTGAAAATGTTTTTGGCTCTATCTCAGTAATCGTATGTTTTCATTCATAAATGTTACCCAAATTGAAGTTTGTACTAAATTAGCAAAACATTTGTTTGTATGTTTGTACGTTATATGTTCAAAACCGAATTAATGTAATGTCATGAAATAATTCAACAAAGCGGAAATCCAAACTGTAAATAGCTTTTAAAAAGATCATTACACATTTTGATTTTGGAAGACGCAGTGATGTTGAACACATAAGTGCAGATGATGGGATCTTTGGACTGTATATGCGCCATATGTTAGCGCCTGCAGCACAGTTTGTCTGTTCTACAGTAGAAGCTCCAGAACTTAGACGAAGGAAATTGATGCAAAATAGCTGAAACTTATTCATAGCTAAAAACTCCAGAGAAAATGAGGCATTGTGATGATGACGATGGTGATGAAGCGTTAGTTTCCTTTTATTCCTCAATGGAGTCCATGGACTGGAGTTTGTTCCATGAAACAAGGGACCTTTTACAACCTAAAGCAATGGGAATAAAGCAAAGACGTATGCAGAATCTGCAGGTCAGTTTTGATGCAGTCGCCGCAGTGGAGTGTTGCAGCAGACTGCAGCAGCAGGAACAAAAGACTTTTTTTGTGATGATTACATATCAGAAAAGATAATTCATAAAGTTGTAATCATTTTGAATCATGAGCTTTAAATGCACCTACATGAATTTACAGATGTTACTGTAATACTGATATAATGTTAATAATTATTTCTCATCATCCCTCACAAACTTAGACACTTGGATTCATGTACAGTAATTATATACAGTAACTATATAACATAGTTATATGCTTTTATACTCCCCTTATAACCAAACGTGTAATCATTTTAAAGGGTTTCATGTTTAATGTAATGGTTTGTATATTCTATCCCCTACACTAACCCTGACCCCTAAACCTGCCCATCACAGAAAACGTTGTGCTGTTCTATTTCATTCTGTATGATTTATCATTTTCATTGATGTTCGCAGTGAAAAGTTTATTAGACGCAACATCATTTTTATCAACAAGCGCCCGTAAACAGTGTGTCCCAGTTACCTGGAGGCCGAATCGTTTGAAAGCTCATACAAAAAAACTCCACAATCACTGACAGTCCGGCCACGACAGCGTACATGAACACCTCAAGATCTGCGTTGTTTTTCACCAGGATCTTCACTGCATCCAGGTCTCATCTGGCCAGCGTAACTCAGCGCCGTACGTCGTCTCTCATCCGGACATTTTACATCTGCGCCCCTCTGCAACAGATTCATGAACTTGCTTCGAGCCCGCTGATCCTGGAGAAACCCTTCAGTTTTCGCGGCAAATATTTCTAAAAAATTTTAAGCATGTAAAATGAACCTGGTGAGGTGGTTCCCGTGTAGCAGACCGACGAGATTTCTAAACGTTTTATATGCTGTGTAGCCTTGAAGTTGCCACAACACGAATATAATTATAAGAATGTGCTGTTTTTAAGCGGATGAGCATTAATGGACTGATTTTAATAAGGGTATGAGACAGCAACTGATTCAATAATGAGAATACATTTACATGTATTCCCTGGGAATTGAACCCACAACCTTTTTATGTTCTCTCGCTGGAAAAACATCAGGGAACTTTAACTAATACAGGACTGATGACACAAACACACAAAGATTTTCTGAGAAATCACAACTAGGTACCTTTCAAAATTTTAAAATTTAAATCTTTTTTTTTTCCAAAGTCACCCAAGGATGTGACTGATAGACATGAGTGTTTTAACACCTAGTTAAACAGTTTATTGATACACATACTATAAAACAGTATTAAAGTAGCCGGATAACAACAGTATTTTTTGAGTATTTTCATTGCGAGAAGTTCGACAAATACAATATAAATACAAAAGCACTCACAGCAGGTCCATAGAGCAGCTACAGACAAACAGTTCTGCAGACAAACTAACAGAAACAAAGTTGCACAAACGGAAAACATTCAGCTAGTGCAAAAAGCTTCTAAGAGACATAATATAGTCTAAAACTACTTACTATTTTTAGTAATATATATTTATATATGTATCTTTATATAAATAACCCCTTATTTTGGCATTTATCACTGTAAAATAATTTAAACATCCTACCTGACATAGTGGCACATTTGTAAGCGATGGAGTTTGAAGCACTTTGCTATCGCATTAGTTATGTGGTTCATCACCAAACACATAAAAAGAACAAACTCACAACAACCAGTTGGACCAGTTTACATGTCGTTTCTAAACTTTCAAGCAAGCCAAATATACAACAAACTCTTTATAACAAGTACCAATATGTTACTCTTAAATTAAACTGGAAGCAAAGTTGAGTGTAAATGAAAAACTAGTTTGTGTTGTTGTGTGAAGCTGCCAGCTTGTGGATGACAGAACTTGAACAGAACATCACCACAGATCATCAGTACAGTCTTTAAACAGGTCAAGTGCTTTGCAGCAAGCACACAATCATTTGGCAATGATAAAACCTCTAAAAACAAACCAACGTGAATAAAAATGCCTGGATCTAAAAGCATAAATAACTGGATGATTAAAAACAACCTGCTTGTGAAATGAGTACAGCAGTACAAGAACTACAAGATCACCCACAAGTTCGTGAGTTCATTCACACTAGTATAATCATGAATCTGCTTCTGTACAGTGGTAGGCGCTTTACATTCTAACTGTACAGAGAGACGCTACTGTAGTGCTCTGCTACATATTTGAAGATCCTTTGACATCCTATCACATTTAAAGTGCTCCAGACATTAACATTGACTCATGAGTGGCACTTCATTCACAGATATTGTGCAGACATAAAGTTCTGTTAAGAGGTTTCATCTGTTTGCTGTTTAGGAGGTCAAAACAGCTGTAGCGTGATGATGGATCACCACGGCCATCTGGTTTCTAAAGACACGCATGCGTGTCCATTGCATTGGAGGGGCATCTTCATGACTTCTGTGAGAGACAGTGGCCACGTTACGTGGCAGTTCAACCGGGTCAGGTTGGAGCTACTGTACAGTCTGACCTGGACGGTTGGGATTGGCTGGATACAGCTGCAGAAGCGGGGAGGAGTCAGAGCTGAGGTAGGGTGATTAAGGCGGGGTCACAAGACTGCAGAGGTGAAAGAGACACAAAAGAATATTGTGAGTGGAACGGGACAGATGCAGTGGAGCAGATAGAGATGGAAAAGGGTCTCTCTGGTCTCAGTTGACAGATGGAGGGTTTACACCACTGTGGCTGATCTGCGGTCCATCTCCTCCTCCAGCTTCACCATCTTCTGTATGTCTTTGGCCTGGAAAAAACATAAAAGCATAAAACATAAAAAAAGTAAAAGCAAAAAACATAAAAACATAAAGAACATCATTAAGCTCTGACAAACTTCTGCTAGATACACATTTATTCACATTCATAACATCAAAAGATATTATAATGGTTGTTATATAGTGAATGTAACAATCTATTTCATATAATTTTATCCATAAAGAAATTAATGACATTTTTCGGAGACTATAAGACACTTTGGAATTCAGGGGATCTCAGAGCTCCAGTGTAATGAGAAGCTCAAAGTTAATGCTGAGGATTCACTCAAGAACTCTGACTCACTGTTGTGCTTTCAGGGTCATGATAACACTTCATATCATATCAACTGCAGTAAGCTGCCTACATAGGCAGCATTTTAGGGCATCATACATGTTGAAAAGACTATCCTAGAATGCATTGTGACAAAACCAGTGAATAAACCAGAAGAGTTAATCGATACAAAAAATAATGAACTATTTACTATTCATAAAAGTAATTCAGTATAATTACAAATGGATTATTCTAATCAATAAAACTTCACTTTTTGTCTGGCTGGTTGTTTTTAACCTCGGATCGCAGTTGTCCAGGCAGACCATATACAGAAAGTTTTGGAACACAGCCACGTTTGCAGTAACTGCTGTCCATGATTGACCAACAAAGTGAAGTGATGACAAAGCATTATGAATCAGTTTAATTAAAGACTTTATATGAATAAACCTACCTTGAGTCTGACAGTTTGCATGTAATTTCAAAAGCTGTTCAAAAAAAGGCAAATAATGTTTAAACAAAATATGAGTAACAAAGGACAAAACAAAACACAAAACAAACTAATGATATGGTGCGTGTTGACATCATACCAGGATTTTCTAACAGATATCTAACAGTTTACCAGAGTAAACCGGAGCTCTTTCCGTTTTGAGAATGACTTTCAAAGCTAAACACACACCTGCTCATTAAATTTCTGCAGTTTCTCCAGCTCGTCTCTCTGAGTCTTCTGAAGCAGTTCCAACTCTTTTGCCTGCTTCATGGCCAACTGTACAACACACATTAATATGACTGTAAACATATACATTAATATGACTGTAAACACACATTAATATGACTGTAAAACACACATATTAATGCGTTTTGCAGTCACATTAACGTGTTTTACAGTCGTAATAATGTGCGTATTTTACAGTCATAATAATGTGTGTGTTTTACAGTCATAATAATGTGTGTGTTTTACAGTCATAATAATGTGACTGTAAATACACACTAATGTGACTGCAAATACGTACATTAATATGACAGACTGTAAAAACTCACACATTAATATGACTTCAAACACACATTAATGACTGTAAATATATTATTATGACTGTAAAACAGACACATTATTATGACTGTAAACACACACACGTTAATATGACTATAAAATGTTAGTGACTGTAAATATAATAATATTACTGTAAAACAGACACATTAATATGACTGTGTAAACACACATTATTTTGTGTAAATAAAAAAAATGGACCCAAATCTCATTTTAAAACAACACATTTTTCTACACTTTACAGCATCAGCTGATAATGAAACACAAACCCTTTTTCTCTCTTCAAGAAACTTTTTGGTGTTACTGCTGTTTAACTCTCGAACCCGCCTGCAAGAGAACAGAGAGCATTTTTAACCTGCTGAATAAGTCAGTGTGGTTAACAGACGAGTTAATATTTAAAACAGCACCTCTCTCTCTCTGCCTTGTTTTTAATGCTCTTGTCCTGGCTGATGGCCTTGCTGTTCTCCATGGATGTCTTGGCCTGGTTTGCCTTCATCTCTTTGCTTTGCCTGTTATTAAGTCATAAAACAGATATTTTGAAAACACAATGCAGAGAATCAAAGAGGGTAAGAGGCCACACTCTACATTTACAGTACACTACAGTTAAAGGGACTCATGCAATATTAATGTGGGTCTGTAATAAGCTAGCCATGCATCTGCAATGATAATGAGGCCTGTTCCCACACATGATCATGAAACTACACATAAGCATGATAAAAGTGTCAACAGGGCCCTAGATGAACAGAATATATTAATACCACTAAGTGACATGCTACAAGTGTCGTGTATATAGAAATGGCAAAATTGAAGGCATGCAAACTTCATGTCACTTTATTGGTCTTGTCATGGAGCTGTATAAGGAGAATAGTAAAAACAATTGTGCAATGGAGATCAGTCCAGTAACAAAAAACCTGTGACAACAACATGACAGTGTGAATGTGTCACTGGTCCTGAAGAACTGAAGAAAGTTCTGATGTCACTAACCTCTCGTGAATGAGTTTCTGCTGCAGAGTCTGCTGCTCATGAACGCTGGCCAGCAGCTTCTTCATGAGCTCACACTGCTGCGTCACATGACCATCCTTCATTTCCTGCTCCTCTGTGCTGTGACAGTTGATCATGTCTGACCACTCTTTAGTGTGCTGGGCTACGATGTCTTTGACCTGTAATGTAAACACGTCAACTTCTCCAGGAAATGTACCAGCAGCTAAAAACCGGATGAAACTTATCTTGACAGGGTATAACAGAATTACTGTTATAATTTATTAAGTTTTTTTCATACAGATTGCGGCTCAGTTTTCAGTTACCATTTATTTTGATGGTCCACTTTAGGCATTCTGTTGATTATAAGAAACGCTGCATCTACATGTCAACTAACTTTCGTTGTAGTGTATTAGTTGAGTGACAGTAGACAGGTAGGGTTAGTAGAATAAGTTGACATTTACAACATTACTTTAGTTATGTAATTTGTTATTTGTAGCAACTGGGGGGAAAGGTGCCTTCCTGCTGGGCACCTCAGTTGTTTCCAGCCATTGGGTCAACCCTGGCATTGTGGACCATCAAAATACAGGACCATCAAAATAAAGTGTTACCCAGTGTTCCATCAGGCACCAAACATTAAAATTATTATCAGGGTACAAATATCTCAAATAACACAAAATTTTTGCATCTAGCCAAAGAATATCTGACTGAAAAAAAGTTAATGTTTGACTGGCTGAGAAACACACATCTTCATGGGATTTTTGTACCTTTTCTTTATGGTCCGTCGTCAGTGTCTCCACCTTTATCGCGGTTTCCTTCTTTAACTCAGAGCAGTTGTTTTCTCTACAGTGAAGAAATATTAATATTATAATCATGATGGACTGTGTGCTGAATTGTCATGACTTTTCACAAAGGGGTCATTTTACAGAATGTGCTGTGTCGAATAATCTAGGAACGACAAACAAAAATCTGATACCAAGTTTTAATATTGTTAGTATAATGTTGTTGTAATACATAATATTTCTGTCTCTTTCTTTTTTAAAATCCCTTACATTTAAAAAAATGTTTTATATTTGTCAGTTGAGTATAATCTACCTTCACATGAAACAAAACATTTATCAAAAGATATTCTTTGTTTGTCAGAATGTTTTAAGTCATACAGAATTATAAATGTGAAAGAAAAAGGCTCTTTAGAGTATCAAAATGTTAAATGCTCTCTCTGTTTGTAAGTCAATTTAAATAAATCTGCAAAGTGAATAAATGTAAAGGAGTCAGAATTGATTACCCTCTCTTTTTGATGGCTTTTTCCAGAAGTTTCTCCAGGGTGAATTTCTCTTTGTCATGCTGTGCGACCATCTTGTCCACCTGAGTACAGTGGGACTTCTGCATGGCGTTGTGTTCCTACAAGCGGAAAATGGTGATGTTTGATCTGAGTAGTTCTGTGAGAGATCACAGATGGTGGGAGTAGGAAGAAACTCACCTTAATGTGTCGCTTCTTTAATACGTTTAGCTCCTTCTGCTGCTTCTTCAGAAGTTTAATAAAGGTCTACAAAAGTAGATTGATCAGATCCTCAGGTTCTTCATCTCACAAGATGAAAGACCTCAAACTGTATCTTATTTACTATATTTACTTATGTACTTGTATCCAAGTTACTGTATTCTAGGTATTACAATAACAGTTACATTACAGACGAATAACAAATAAAAGCCCCGCCATTATACACAAAATAAACTTCAACATGGGATCTTTCTGACTGGATTACTAGTCTTATTTGAAATTGATTATTAGGGGGTCCCTGTAAATGGCCACTGACACACTAATCCAGAGTGAAGACAGAACATTACCTTCATCTGTTTCAAATCTTCAATGTTCACTTGATTAACAACTGTAGAATTATCTGGAAACAGAACAAACCATCTTTATTGTACTCTTCTTCTTGAAAGAAAAACCATCAGAAGAACTATAATGTACCGTAAGTTGTAAGTGAACACTGTATGTACATATAGCACAGAACAAGAATGTAGGGTGGAACTTTATATCCATCACTATTTGACTGGATGATATTATTACTTAATACAGTTTTCCTGCTCCCACACTTGACATCAGCAGGAACAGAAAGTTGTTTTAGAGGTGGGGTGAAATATTAAATGACTTGGCCAATACACTGGCCAATGAAAACAGGAACATAAAAGAGTCACTTTTGAGTTCATGTTCTCTTGTTGGTCTCACCGCGTTTGGTCTCTGTGATGTTGTTCTGTGTGGCGTTTGTCTCTAAACTGCTCTGAGGTGCAACATTGGTCTTGACCTTCTTATCAGCCTTGGAGTTTTCATTGGGTACATCTGCTATATCACTCTACACCAAAAACATCAACACAAACATTCAAGCTACAGCAACACCAAATATTTCTGTGGAGTTACTAAACTAAAAACGCACTGTTTCAATGCCAAGAGCTCGCATTTGATCCGCACGTTTCTCAGCGATAGTGAGGAACTTCTTTGGATCAGAAAGGGCGTCCACAATAGCTGATGAACACAGCAGAAAACAGGACATGACTCTGATTATTCAGTCATCAAAACACAAACTGAGTTACACGATGCACTGTTGTTTTAGATTCTTTGTCTTGATTACAGTGTTATACAATCTGTTCTTTCAGTGAACTTCAACAGGTGAGATGACAACTTATCCCTTCAGAATAAATACATTACTACTATTTTACATTTGCACAGAATTTCAGGCACACTTTAATTTAATCTTTGGGATTAAAATAGTTTTAAAATCACCTCAGGTTTGAAAACCTAAGTCAAGTGTGTCCAAACCAGACAGCAGTGTTCATTACAATAAAACCCCATTCAAACTCTTACAATAGTTCACATTAAATAAAAAAATACTAAGTTACTTTGCAATACAACACGCTGTCCAGTGTTCCTAATCTCACTGCACTGCTTATGTTAGGGTCATTGGTTAACACAATCACTGTGTTCACACAGTTATCAGGAGAGCTTTAAACATAACCTCACTGACCTCCGAAGCCATCAGGCACGTATGTCTTCAGGACGATGTTGCAGAAGACAGTTGGGAGAGTGAGGGGTTTGTTTCCCTCGTTTCTTAATGAAATGTGTCTGTAACCGGCCTGAAGTCCATCCAGTGGGAGAATCCTTTGACCAATCAGCTTGTTATTGTCATCGTATACAGCGATACGCAGGACGGCCAGGTCAGGTAATATCACCTGTTCACACACAAACACACTTCACAGTTTAGAGCTTCACTGTTACATTTCTGCTTAAATTCAACAACAATTCTTGAATGTGATGTGTATGTCCTTATATATTTTGTAGACAGGAACATGATATGTCAGGATACAATGGAAATAATGCATTCACACATACACATATAAACACAGACACACAGCCTAACTCTGTTCTCTGTTAGTGTGACTCTGTTAGTGTATATGTGTCTCCATTAGTGTCTGTTTGTGTGCGTGTGTCACTTTTCGTATGTATGTGTATCTCTGGTAGTGTGTTTGTGTGTGTATGTGTCTCCGTTAGAACGTGTGTCTCTGTTATTGTAAATGTGTGTCTGTAGGTGTGTGTGTCTCTGTAGGTGTGTGTGTATATCTGTTGGGTCTTTGTTAGTGTGTGGGTGTGTGCCTGTCTCTTTTAGTATGTATGTGTGTTTCTGTTAGTGTGTGACTCCATTATTGTGTGTGTGCCTATAGGTGTGAGTGTCTTTGTTAGTGCCATGTGTTGTCTTTGTTAGTGTCATGTGAGGTAAGAAGAGCATTACAATTTTTAAAATTATAATTTTGACCTTGTGGAGACATTCTGGGGACAGAATGATCTTTTTAAAAAAATCTAAAATAGCAAAAATGTTCTGTGATGGTTAGGTTTAGGGTTAGTGTAGGGGGACAGAATATACAGTTTGGGCAGTATATAAACCATTACTTCCATGGAATGTCCCCATTAAACATGAAAACCCAGCGTGTGTGTGTGTGTGTGTGTGTGTGTGGCAGCACTGCAGTGGAGCTGATATATGGTCTGTGTAACAGATCAGAGACTACAACATTCTGCTGGATCAGCACAAGAACTGCCCCCTACTCTTGCTCTTTCTCTCACCCTCTGCCTTGCTCTTTCAGAAGATGTGTTCTATAGCAGCTCTAATACGACTCATTCTAAAGCTCACAGGGACACATGTGACAATATGAAGCTAATCACAACTGTTCTTCAAACACTTTTGTGACACCTAATGTGATCATCAAACACACATCATGTTCATCTGTGTTGCTCTTCTTCAGATCTGTAGTGTCCTCACAATGAACTTCCCTTCAGATCCCTTGAACTGCACGCCTGTCAGCTACTTCACACACCAGAGACTGACATTCAAAAACATTTAAATGAACTAACCTCTGCATAACAAGACTCTGGATACTGATTCATTTTGACTTCATGTCTATAATCATGTCAAGATTATAACTGTGAACATGCACTAAAATAATTGATCTCTCAAGTCTGATATTCTGACTCCCTCAGAGCATCATCTGAATGAAATGCCTCACTGATAAATGTGTACAAACTCTGTCTGATGTCACTGAACCAAAAGCAAAAAATAATCATGTTTCTTTGCATGTGAGATGAAAACATTTGACCTTTCTGAAGACAAAGGGCTCCTCATTGTAATAAGGATTCAAGCCATTGTTCATGACCATCCTGGTTTTGAACTCTTTTCTGATGGTGTCTGTGGGAAGGCCATACATGTCCACTTCCACATATGTGCCGATCTTCTTATCTGATAAGAACTGACCTGAGAACACCTGCCAAATATTAGGGACAGAAAACAGTCAGACAGAGCAGGTTCTGAAACTGACCACAGAACTGCTGAAGATACTGCAGAAGATGGGCATCAATTCAAATAACAGCACCCCAACACAACAGTACATTACTATGTACATGTGTATACAGGGAATCACCTGTACACTGCAGGTCGCTGCTATAACACCGTCCACAGGCGTCTCAGAGAACGGATCAAACATCCGATCGGCACGACGCATGAAATCTGGTTTCAGCAGGAACCTGCAGGAGCCGAATTACAAAAATCAGATATACACACTGCAAACCATCATCTAAAAAACACATTCATTAACGGTGAACTTTACATTTTACATTATAGAATTTATTACGATACACTAAACACAACCTGCAGTGTTTGCAGTTGTGGCCAGCTGGTTAGAGAGTCAGACTTGTAAACAGAAGGTTGCCAGTTTGATTGCCAATGCCAGTAGGAAACAACTGAGATGCCAGGGCACCTTACCCCCAGTTGCTCCCGGGCACCGGGGTGTGTTCATGATTTGCAATGTGTGTTTACAACTCACAACTCCAATGTTTGTGCATCAACTGGATGGGTTAAATTCACATCACTTCACTTTATTATACGTGAATTACTATTTTAAGCTCTTAGATGATAATAAAATTTTTGCTTTCAAATGTTTAGTTTTTGCTTTTCAAATATTTTTTTGAAAACATTTCTATTATTACACAGCAAATTTTCTTAACAAAGTAACTTTCCAAATGCTTCTGTTTCGACAATGGGCCTTTCTGACCAATTCACTACGAACTCTGTGTATAAATGTGTCAGCAGTCACTGCAGGACAGATATTATTTTCCTGATTAATTTGTTCCTGATTAATTGTTCAAAAGAGGATTAATGATCCAAGTCCTTTCCATTACAAAAGTCAAATACACACTCAGCGTTTGATGATCTGACATGGCCTTCAGAAACTTTAAAGGAATGTGATACAGATGCTGGTGGGCCTGTAATCCCACATGCGTCTTTATTCCCGCAGGCTGGATTTTTACATGGGGAATCTGGGAGTGAGGGCTGATATTTAGTGATTTGCACTAATGTGGATCAAGTGAACATCTTGCCCCAAGCTGCAGATAATGAGCTGTGACACTTTAACTGATGATTCCCATGCACACACTCACCCGCATGCACCGTTATATTCGAACTTCCCCTGATTCAGCTGCATCCCCAAATCTGAAAGAGAGTAAATCAGTGTAATCTGCCACGCTGACTGGTATCTTGATCATGTTTATTCTTCAATTTAAATCTATGAGATAAATCTCTAAATGTTCTTTCAGAAAAGAAATAGCACTGCTCTCCTCAACACAGCACATGATGATAGAAGTTTTGGCAGAAATGGTCTCTGTTAACATGTTCAGTCATTCAGTAGTTGTGAGGACTGCGATATCTTGATGTGATGTCACCATTCAAAAATGTTGTTTACAGTGTAAAACACACTGTAAAATGTAAGTGTAAGGAGCTCTGTGAATTATCATACGAAAACTGTGCAAATGGAGTTCTTGCAGCTTTTGGCATTGAAACAGTGAGTTTTTTCCCCTCAATGACATCTTGAACCCCCCTCTGCTGTCGGCTGGCATTCCCGTGCTCTCAAGTCTCGTGCTCTGAGCCGCAGGGAACGAGGCAGCATCTGTTCACAAACACGCTTGTGTGTGTGTGTGCGCTGGGGGCTTGTGCTGTGTGGGTTCTGTGTGTTCACTCTAAGCCTTTATTAAAAAAGTCGCACTTTAAAATTTAGATGTGCTGCTATTTCAGGGCTTCACATTTGACAAACAAAGATGTTCTGTCATGCAAATTACCTGTAAACACTGAGCACAGCGTGGCTGTAAACACTGAGCTCAGAGTGGCTGTAAACACTGAGCTCAGCGTGGCTGTAAACACTGAGCTCAGCGTGGCTGTAAACACTGAGCTCAGCGTGGCTGTAAACACTGAGCACAGTGTGGCTGTAAACACTGAGCTCAGCGTCACTGACACCATATGACTATAAACGCTGAACACAGTATGACTCTAAACACAGACTGCAGTATAACCGTAAACACTGAACGTAGTATGACTATAACAACAAATATACAACAAATGACTACATGGCTTTACCACAGCTGGGATGCATTACAAACAATTACTGCGGTGCCATGTTATATGAGTGCACTCTACTGCATGCTAAACATCTTTTGTAGAACGTTCATGTCGTCTCTGTGGCTGTACAGTAACAGGGGCCATGGCTCTCAGGGCCCGGGATAGAAGCTGTACCTGGAGTCTGGAAGTTCAGTGAAACCATCTGGCAGCCGGCATTCCAGAAGATCTGAGGCATGTAATTACTGGAGTCCACACGGCCTCCTTTAGGGTAGATCCGGCTCATCTGTCGCTTGTTGTAGCTGCACATCTGTGGCTGAGGAAAACGCATCATTCAAATAGACAACGCAGTGGTTTTTTTTAACTCAGAACAGCAGGAGATTGTTCATGGAGACCTGGTCACTCACAAGGGAGAAGTTACAAAGAACAAATAACATTCAAATGTACAGTTAATTTGTACTGAGAATATTATGTTTAAAATAACAGTTTTCCCCAAAATTGTATTTCTAGTGTATTTTATCAAAAGTTGAATAAAAATATCTGCATGCAGATTCTTTGGGGTGGTAAAATGGATGAAAATCATCACTCTGGAATAATTTGGTCTACATCTATTAGCATTTGCAGGGAAATTTGCATAAAAGTCACCAAACCAGATTTTTAATGTGCACACCGTTCTCCAGAAACTAAAGAACTAAACATGAGGGCTTGTGGATATATTGGCACAGAATGTTGCTTAACAAAAACATGGTCAAAGCACCACCTATTGGTCAAACGTTATAAACAACAAAACACCCACTTTGAGCTGTATTTCGTAAATTCACCACAGGGACACTGTGACCAAACAAATCCATCCCTAACCCTTGGCACACTTCACCCTGCAATTTCAGCTATATTTTAATAATTTAGTTGCTGTAAGAATAAAAGCTTTGATACTCAATATGATTTCAACATTATTAATAAAAGATCACATCACTGGAATCAATCCACAAACCTTACCAGAATGTTTGTGTCATTGTAAACACTGAAGGAATTGTGGGAAATTATGTATCGCTGTAAAAGGATACTTCACAAATTCAATAGCGTTAGTCTTCAGATATCCTAAACCAACAGACTCATTGAATGAGGACATGTTGTGATGGATGTTTCTCTCTGAACAAATGCAAAAAATATATTTTTAACATATTAAGAACGCACATTACTGGTGTATATGCAGTAAATACAGTCCTATACACGCACACATGCCTGCACACACACACAAGTTTGTTACTATGACTATATTAGTGAGGTCACTCCACAGACTTCCACTGATTTTATATCAGGCTGAAACCTATTTGTGCATTTATGAGCATTTTACATCAGCTTTAAAAGCAGCTCATCCAATCAGCATTTAGAATCGGATCCACTTCTTACATAAACTGACCTTCTGCAACCTCAAAGCCCTGGAACTTCACAGGCTGTGCATAGTTCACCATGGCCGACAGATACGGGTGGATGTTGGTTGTCGCTCCTTCATACTTGTAGGAGGCGATTAGTTGCTGTTCTGCATCTGTGTCTTCTGCTGGCTCCACACCCTGATGACCGAACAATAACAAACACTATTCTTTTAAAACAAAACAGTCAATAGTCTGTCATTCAGCTGAATTGTACACAAAACTGCTGTAATTTAACATTTTACAAAATATTTTCTTCAAATTAATTGTTTTCCATTTTCGTTCCATGTACTGATCTTGAAGGTGAATAAAATATTGATTAACATAGACTAAAATAACATCAGACCTTCTTCCTGCTGTCAGGATCAGAAGCTTCAGAAACATCAGTTGTATCTGTCACTTCGGAGATCTCTGTGATATCATCATCTGGAATCTAAAAGGGACACACACACACACAAAGATAAGACACAGACACAGATAGGACATACAGACTCACACACACACACGCACACGCACACGCACCACACACACACACACACACACATATACACACACGTCCTCACCTTCTTTCTAAGACTGTCCTGCATGTTCTTCTCACTGGGATCTTCTGAAACCAATAAATTGTTGCTGGTTTTCAACTGGTTTTCAGAGTTTAACTCTTTACTATCCACCACTGACAGACAGACAGAGAGGGAGAATCAAATTCTGCTCCTGCTATTAACTGTCATGCTAAATACAAGCAACTACAGCAATATCTGCAGATCTACAGGCCAAGATATTCTGTGAGAGCCAAACAGACTGCAGTGATCTGAGCATGAAACACAGAAAGCTGGAGACTGTGTAGGGTTAGGGTGTCTGTCTGTTTGCGGCCTGTGTGTATGTGTCTGTTGTTGTTTGTGTGTGTCTGCATGTGTGCTTACCACTATCCAGATCTTCATCATTCTCATCATCTACAGCCTGTATGCTCATCTCACCAGCCTCCATGTGCTTCTTAAAAGACTCTAGCTGCTCTGTAAACACGCACACACATTACAAAGACACCTACTGATTTTATATCAGGCAAATTATATTTTCTATCCCCCAACCCTAACCCTCTCACAAACACGTGTGCGATATTAGATTGAAAGATTAACATGATTTGTCAGAATTATGAGGCTTTTAATTTAGTGAGAAGCAGTAAAATGTCCTCACAAGTTGGTTGTCATATTTTACTATGTTAGTGAGGACACTTGGTCATCACAAGTATAGCTAAACCTCTATGCACACACAGAGAACACACATTTTTACAAATGAGGATGTCCCCAAAACAAGGTTTTGCTCATATTTGTTAAGCTTTGCTGACTTCTCTGTACAAATTTGTCCCTAGTACGATTAAGGAAACCCACTTACCTACACACACACACACACACACACACAAACAAACAAACAAACAACCGGTTAGTGAACTTACACAAGTCAATTAGTTTTGTTTAGAAACAAATTGTTTCAACACGGCTTTACAGACAATCAGACCAAATAATGTCTTAAATGAGCACCCGCAGAAAGCACCGTGTAACCCTAACTGACCCTAACCGTAGTGGATGAAATAAACCTTGATAGGGAGCACAATTAGTGAGAAGACTTCTGGCTTATATTTCACCCTAAAATCATAAACATAAAAAAATAAGCACTTCTCATTAATGTAACGCTACAGTACAGCAGTACAGTGTTCAGCGTTTCATTTTGATACGTGGTCTTCAAGCAGAAGGAATTTACACAGCAACAACAGTCAGTCATTCATTCACATACTTTGCTCCACTTCAGGTTTTAATCTCTTGTTTTTAATGAGGATTTTGTGCTTCAGGTCATTGGGGGATGGCAGAGGTTGTCCAGGTTCTATCTGCAAATAAACAACAGTGACATTAAAACACATTCACTCCTCCTCAGATTCACAATAATCTCCTCAGAAACACAATAGTGTGCTGTCAGTGCTACACCAGCATTCTGGGTCACATTTTATGTGGAAGCTAAAGCAGGTCTCAGCTGGATCTGTGTGCAAGGGAATAGATCACATACTGGAAAGCCCTCCAATGGCTGCTTGAGCAACAGATCTCCAAAGATCTCCTCGCAATATTTTGCCATCTTATACTGCTGCGTTTTACTGGAATAAACACAGAGGAGTGAATTCAACATATAAAATAACACAGTCAGGATTCACAATTACGTCATCTCACATCATCACTGCTCACAGGACAGAAACTCAGCAGCAGCCACTGAAAATTGATTCAAATGCAGTAAACATGCAACAAGACAGTACCTGCAGTGGTTCTCAAATGAGAGAATCACAGGATATTGAGATGTTACAAAAGCCGTTTCCTTTATGGCTTGAATTACATCCTGTTAAAGAAACAAACAAAGTCAATCAAGTATCACAGACACTAGGGGTTATATCAGTAACAGTATATAACACAATAGTTATTTTTGCTGGAATTTCAATTAAATTATATATATATATCATATATACATATATATATACAGTACTGTGCAAAAGTCTTAGTATTGACTAAAAGTCAATACTAAGAGTCAATACTAAAAAGTCTGTCTCAGTTTTTTCTGTTGGTTGGGTTAGGGTTAGGTAATGTAATCACAGACAGACTTGATGATTGTGAGATCAGATCTCTGTGCAACACTGACTGTTGTCAGTCTCCTTGTGCGTACAAAAAAGTCTCACTGGAATATTACAATGGCAAAAAGAATGTTTGGAAATGTAATCTTATAATTCCTACTGACACTACAACAAAACATATAAATAACTTGCTTAAAACTATTTTTGGGTATGAAAATACTAATGTGCCTAAGACTGTGTATAATTTTTTAATTTTTAAATTTAACTTTTAAAGTTATGTCTTTTAAATCTCTGCACAGCTGCAATTAAAGCCGTTATGTGACAGATGGAATGATTTAATTTGTTACCACCTTAAATAGAATATCAGTGCACATGGCCTTTCCATGAGTTATGATTGGTTCCTGATCTTCACCTTTGCCATCCCAACAGTCCAACTCAATGCACCTAAAACACAACACACAGATTTTCATGTTTAATGGGGACATTCCATAGACATAATAGTTATAAACAAAAAAACTTTCTGCTATTTGAGATTTAAAAAGTCACTCTGTATGATTTATAAGCTTGTTTCCTCAAGAGAACTTAAATGTCTCCACAAGGTCAAAATTTATCCTAAAAAAATCCTAACCCTATATACACACACACACACACACATATATGTGTGTGTGTATGTGTATATATATATATGTATATGCATATATGTATATATATATGTGTCTATATATGTATATATATATAGCCGTAGCCTTCCTATTATACTTTTGTCCACAGAAACACTCAATTGGACACAGTTGTGCTCAGACTTCTGACCATTCTGCTCCCTCTACAAATAAAATAAAAACATATTTATATATTTATTTTCTTTGTTTAGTGTTTATCTGTTCACCCTGTGACTTTATCAGAAGACTTATACAATCCTGATGGACAACAGAATCATTCAGAAAATGATTTATAACTTAGGCTGTGTGTTTCTCTTTATTAGTGTTGTGCAACAACGACAGTGTTGTACAATACTGCTGTTTTTCATTAAACAAGCTGTTATTTGTGTGAACATATTGCAGCATGACACAAACACACACACATTTACTTATCTATCTAAATAGGGACATTCCATAGACTTCTATTGTTTTTACACTCAGTTATAAGTAATATAACCTAACCCCCACACTCTAACCCTAACAGAAACTGCATTTTTACAATTAAAAAAAAACTTTGCTTACTACATTTCTATAGTGTTTTACAAATGAGAATGTCCCAAATGAAAGACGGGTTTTGCTCAGATTTGTCAGGTTTTGCTGACTTTTGGGTATAAAATTGTCGACAATAAGTACCCCTTCCCCACCACACACCTGCAGCCAGACAGCAGCACCTGTCTGTACATCTCAACTAAAGATTTCCCGCCAAACTGTCGGCCGGTCAGGTACGTGTTGTGTGATGAGCTGATGAAATAATGAGCTAACGGATGTTCCATCTCCTGACACAAATCCAACCGATCCAGAAACACTGGTGCGTTTTCATCAGACATCAGGTACCGACAGAACCCGTCACAGGACATGCGACCTGAAGATTACACACACATTTAATAAGGCACGTGTCGTTTATTGTATAATTGGTTGTCTGGGGCTCCTCGTAACATTATAGCACAACATTGTTTCAGGGCTTGATAAGTCAGGCTTAGATGTGCTCAACCTCTTTCAAAATGATAATGTGAAATGTTGCTGACAAACATTTGCACCTTTTCACACAAGCTAAGAATCAATACATCAATATGGATCAAATCATAAGGTGCCTAAAGATTGTAGTGTTAAATGCCTAAATGTTCTGCATTGCTGGCAAACAGCAACAGGTCATCACTATCATACTGTATAACAAAACGGCCAGCAAATGTAATGCCCACTGATTGAACACTAGAGGGCAGTAGATGCTCATTGACTATTAGCTGGATGTTTAATGTTTCACATGTCTTTCTTTACCTTTCTTCTTCAGATCTCCATCTCTCTCATACTTTTCAATGATCTGCAGCACTCGCTTGGGATCATAGAAAGGAAAGAGGATCTCGTTCAGTCGAGGATCTCGCTGATTCTACAGGCAAAATGAAAACACATCCAAACATCTTCAGAATGATCAAAACGAGGATTTTTACAAAACAGTTATTTGCCTTAACTTTCTAACAGTAATAGACGGTGCCAGAAGTGGCCTGTTTTTATCTAAAACACATAACATGCCCACCAGAGTACACAGCATACGAAACAATACACACAAACACACACACACACAAACACACACACACACACACATATACACACACACATATATACACACACACTATATACACACACATATATATATAAACAAATACATCAGGTAATTTTTCTAACTGAAACTAATCTTGTAACAGCAAATATCTGTGTGTTTATAGCAAACAAACATTTGCAATACTTGCTGTGCATCATTTTATGAAAAAGCAAGTGCTATTACAAAAAAAAGAGAAAGACACACCCAGACTGACAGACAAGACAGACCACTGTAGCCATGGTTACATTATGGGGGACTGGGTGATAACAGGGATGGAGCATGCAAATAGAAATAAAGGTGTCACACAGAATAAGTTAATAAAGATAAAAGTCTTACTTCATTTAGAAAGCTGACTAACTGTTCTACAGTTAAATAATCAGTTTTGTCCCCATTACTGCAAGAGATCAGCAGAAGATACTGAATTAAAAACAGAAAGAGAATAAGACATCACAGCATTTCACCTGCCTGAGGCTCTAAATATTCACTTTCCACAATCAAACTGTTAGTCATAACATTACAGGTTAATGTTGAACTGTTAACGCAGGTTAGACTTCTTCATATTTAGTTAGTACTGCGTCCACAGTCCAAATACAGACAGACAGTAGACAGACAGACAAGTTTCAGACTCTCAGCATCTAGCTGCATCATTTCAGGAACCGCATGTGAGTTTGATTACTAGTGAATAATAAGGAGAAAACTGCATGACAACAGCTGATGTTTTCGTATATGCTTGCATCTGATTGGACGTACATCTTCTTAAAAAGATCTTCTATATCCGTACGAGGGCAAATCTTTTGAGTGAGAGCGTAGAAGATGTCAAAGGTGAAGACCGCATGTTCAATTTCATCGTTCTGCAAAGCAAAAAGCAAACCAACAACAGCTGCTGTGAACTCAAAATTGTGTTGTTACGCACACACATGGACGCACGCACAGATGCACACACACACATGCACGCACGCACACACACACACATGCATGCATACACTCGTGCGCACACATACTCATGCATGCGCACACACACACTTAAATCAGAGGCATTATCTCAAGTACTTTTAATAAATTCTATTTCAACTAAAAGGAATCTCTACTCTTCTCTACTCTACTCTATTTCTTTTACTTTAGTACTTGTATTGCAGCTTTCATATGAATCATTTGTGATGTTTCACATCTGCTTCAGTTAAAGGCGTCAGATAATGACTGTAAACTCTAGTGTGATTTTACTGCATTTCACAGTAAAACTAAACATTTCACCACCACTAATGAATCAGCACAAATCTGAACATGATGATGGATTCAGAAAGACGATTCTGATCACAATCACTATTATCATTAATGAAAGAGGAATTAAACAGTCCTCTGACCTTCCCACTGGGCAGGCCGAGCTCCTTCAGCGCCTGGAAGATTCCTTTCTCTGTTTTACCCGAACCAAACGTCCTGGTTATGCTGAAGAGAAGAACATTCCTGAATAAAGCTCCCAACCCACCAACAGAAGATACACTCAACTGTGCCCATCACTCACCCTCGGACGGGAATTTTTCCATTGACGTTTGTCAGGAAGGACAGTTTCATCCAACTAGACAGAGAAATGAATCAGGTTCACCAGAAAAACATCTCCTGTAAAAACCTTCATATTCATCTATTACAGGCAAGTCAATTATTTCATCTGGTTTCCTTGACTTGCCTGGAAGAACAGCTATAATCATAACTGAAAATCATCTTTACTATAACAAAGGGTTAAAAAAACTCTATTAATACCTTCTAATACTCTAACACTCCTCTGTGGTGTCAGTTTAAAGTTACTCATTTTAATGAAGGCATTACAGGTGTACGGCATGTTTCTCCCCTAAAGCTCTGTGTAGTTTTCTCTGTAGGGTTTGTGTTTGTCATCTTTAATAGACAGACTCACTGTTTCTTTAGGCAGGTCATTGGACAAACATTATTGGCCTTGAAGTTGTGAATCACTGATTTCAAACCTTCCATCCATTTCTGTAAAACAAACAAAACAACAGCAATAAAAAACAAAGATGACATCATAAATGTATGAGTGTCAGATTTATTGTCAAACATGTTTCATTTTAAGCTTTACAGATGAAACAGCTGCACGATGACCAAATAATGTAACATAATAAGATTTAGGCTTGTCAGAAACTCATTTACTTTTAATGAAACAAATACATAATTCTTAAATCACACAAACGCACCATAAGCTCTCTTTACAGCAGCCAGAAAGGCTGTAGAATTCATCACAGAACAATCCTGGTTACAATTGCATTATCAATCAATCAGTAATGACTATACTGTATGTGGTGTGAACAAGGCTATCCCAGAATGCACAGCGACACACTCAGTAAATGTTAATTTGTACGAAATTAAAACGCACTTGTTAAAGTGAAATCAATTCAATGGTGATTTTGTCATTTGTGATTCAAGTGATTTATGTTTAATGATGAATGATCTGCCTCAGTTTCAGATGGAAATTATGAGAACACAAACACAAGAGTATCTGGAGATATGTAGTAGAAATCCATCCATCTGCCATCTGTGGCTTAGATACAATCTTCTTCACTGTCCAATGCTACACAGACAGCAACCTTCTGTGTGTGTGTAAGTGCATTAGAAGAAATCTGTCCCCAAAAGTCAGCAAAACCTGACAAAGAAAAACCTCCTTTTGGGACATCCTCATTTGTTTAAAGGCTATGAAAAATAGTAAATAAACTTTTTTCTATTGCAAAAATGTAGAAAGGTTTCTGTTAGGGTTAGGTTGAAAACTATGAAAACAGCAGAAGTCTTTGGAATGTCCCCGTTTAGACAGGTAAGAAAATGAGTGTGTACGAGCGTTCTGTGGAGTATGGCTTTATATGAAGTATTGATTACCACAATTCAAAAATGTTAAAATTTCAGGCCCTGAGGCGGTGAGCTTTATCTTACCCACTCCAGTGTTACACGTTCACCCTTATTCAAGTCAAACCGAGGTTGCCATGGTGACTGTACTATACCTTGGCTGTATCCGGGTTGTCTGACACCATGTACATGAAGCTGAGGTTGACCAGGTCTGGTCCACTGCACACGCAGATGATGCGACTGTCCAGGTCCACATCTGTCTTTCCTGCAGCCTCCAGAGAGGCCAGAATCTTTGAGTCCTACAGAACATCCCATATTAAAACACCACAGATGATGTTATGATGAACAAACAATGAATCTTTGTACAGATGATCATTGTATAAGTTCAGATTATTCATTGATGATACTGACTGATACTTACACTAATCAATACATTTAAACACTCACTGAAACTGTGTTTCTAACACTTTGGAAAAGTGTTTGCAAATTTAACTTAAAGTTCTCATGAGAAACTTTTATTAGTCACAAAATCTGTGTCTGTAATCCAAAACAAAAAGCATAAACCATAAATTCCCTTTCAAAAACACAATAAAAAATGTGTTAAACAGACTGGATTTCTTACAGTGAACTCAAAACTGAGAAAGTATTGGAATCCACTGCAGTGTTAAATCATGTACGGACGACAGCTTGTGTTGAGCAGATGTTTCTTATGCCAAACAGAAGGCTGACAGTGTCCACAGAAAACCTCCCGCTTAGCTAACAGAACCAAAACCCAGTGAATTTCAGTTCCTGAAAGAAGACGCCCAACTCAACAAATATACACAGGTGCACACACATGCGTGCATATGCGCACACGCCATGGACACGTACGCAAAGGCACACACACAGACTCATATGACAATGATCCTTATGCGGTATGGGACTTTCCTTTGCTAATGACATGTAACACAAACACAACAAACAGATGAGACAAAGAACAACCACAGATGAGAGTCAATATTTGATGCAGACAGAATATGAAATATAATCTTTACTTTTCAATAAAGTTTGAGTGCAGCATTAAAGCAAACAGCCGTGGCCAGTGGCCTGTGATGCTACCAGTCTCTTCTGAACAGGATCTTACACTCACATTACAACATTACTGACATCAGGTGACAAGAGGGATCTGTAATCAATCCACCTGTATGCTGCAGTGGTGTGTCTGAAACCTTGTGTATGGCATTTAAATATCAATATTCAAGTACAGATCTTAGTCAGAGTGGACAGCATCTTCGGTCTGAGGTACATGTACATGACACAGACAAATCATTGAAGAAAACACTCAAAAGCACTTTTTCAAGAGCCACGTAGCATGACACCTTTCTTAAGAAATAATGTTTTGCAACATGTAACAGCATCTGACGTGCCACAGCTGGAAGTAAATTTATCTGAATGCTTTAATCGCATTTATTGAAGTTTATTTAAATAAAAATACAATATTTACACAGTTTATGTCCACTTTTTTAAAAATAAACATTTAGTTGAATATTTACAGTTTTTGCAGTTCTTCTTCAGTTTTATTATTTTTTGGTTTCAGGTTAAATTTCATCATCTTACACTATTACAATAAAACCTATATTTTAAAAGCCTCAGCGATGCAAAACAAATCTAAAATTTTTCTAAAAGAGAAACAGAGCAGCAGTACCTTCTGCACGACAGCCGGACGGATGCTGTTGATCAGAGAACATTCTAAAACCTGACCTTCCTGTAAAAGACAAAGACTGTGAGACATACAGAATAAGAGGATCTTTTGAAAAACACCAACAGAACCTGTTCTATTAGACAGAAGATGCCAACAGAAATGTACTGCTTAGTCGTTCTGTTAGACAGAAGATGCGCTAATAAACTGCTCGGGACCATTTTGCTGTATTTAAAAGCAAAATAACTGCTCACAAACAAATCTTGAGGTTCTGAGTTCATTAGCATTTAACGTTCATTTATAAGATAAAGTACATAAAAGTTATATACACAGTGTTTTCAGTTTATGGTATGTGACGGGGTAGATACTGTTAAGCCTGATGCTACATGCATAGTCAGAATAATCATATATAATCATAACATGAAATATTTAACTAAAACATTTAACTTACAGCTGATTTAAAATAAATTAATGTGTAAAAATTAATTTGTGAAAAAACAAAATCAAAACAAAATATTGTTCACCTTCCCATCACTCTTCCATGTGAGAAAGAATCCAAACTCATCAACTTTGAAATGACAGCTGGACTCGAAAACAAATGGATCCTGTAAAACACAGAAGACACTGTTCACTTACCCTCCGCTTTTATTTTCAACCCATTTGTCATTAAATACACAGACATACAAACAGCTTGTGTGTGTGACAGAAACCAACAGCAGGAATTTACAGGTTTAATGAGAATATTAAACACACACACTGATCAGACTCTATGAACACACAAACACACACACGCTGATCACACAATTAACACACACAAACACAGATCAGACTTCTCTAAACACACACACAGATCAGACTCCATAAACACACAAACACTGATCAGACTACAAACTCACACACAGATCAGACTCTATAAACACACACCCACACCCACACCCACACTGATCGCATTACGGACACACACATACTGATCAGGCTCTATAAACACACACATTTGCTGATCAGGCTCCATAAACAAACACTTGCTGATCAGACTCCATAAACACACATTCACTGATAAGACTCCATAAACACATACATAGCATGATCAGACTTTATGAATAGGTTAGTGAACAGATAATCTATTATAGTAAATTAGCTGGTTGCTCCTGTCATGGTGAAATACATTATGAGCAGTGCCGTTGTGACCTGGTCAGTAAAAGACAAACCTGACTGATATCACATGGTTTTGGTTCAGAAGAAGTGGGTCGTATTTCAACTGTTGTCTAACAGCCTAAAATAGATGTGGTATTAAGCAGGAGTCACACCTGACTAAATATAAAACTCCTGTCAGACTCTATGTGAGAAATGTACTTCAGTCAAATGTACAAACTCTTTCCATTAAGCTGCATTTACAACAGTGAGCCAAGCATTAGTAATTCTGTTTAAACAAACCTCAAATCCTTGCCATGTAGCTATTGTGCTACAGTCATGAACAATCCTGTGTTTCAATTATATACTTTAATTTTTATTAAGTGTCTCTCAACATATCAGACTTCCCGTCGTCTGAACACACAGAAATCATAAATGATTCAGAGCTTAATGATTACCTTAGAAACAAAAGTACTCATCTGTATTTTGATCCAATTCAAATGTTGTACAGTTTTTTTTACTTTTGGCAGTCTGATCATGTAATGAATCAAGACCTAGATAATAAAAATGCCTGCTGTTCCGTAATCTAATCTAAAGCGTCATTACCTACAGTCTGAGATAATGACCTTGAACATAATGGACAGAGCCAAGATGGCTGCCGGCAGTACAGTTTTCCATCTGGTGCTCTGTATGAACTGGTTGATCTGTAACTGCTCTCTGTCAGACATCTTATTTACATACTTGCTCCTGTGTGATGCATCTTCCACATTAATCCAGAAACCTGAATGTTGTTCAGCCAATACAGGACTTCTTGTTGAGTAAATTACTAATTAGCAACAATAGAAATGCGTCATTTCTTTCTTTAACAATGAATGTGACTCTTAATATAATTTACACACACACACACACATATACACATACATATACACATACATATACATATATATATATATATTATGTCAACATAATATGTCACACAACATAAAAAGTCAAAAAAGCAAAGGGCAAACAGGATAACAACATAGTACTGTTAATAACATTTTTTACTTTTATTAACCTTAACAATGTTATGAAAAAATAAAAAGAAAGAAAAACAGTAAACAGTAAAAACAGTAAAAGTAAATAATAAACCGTTAATACAAGTGACAAGAAACAAACCTCATAAACCTCCAGTTTCACAACATAACAAATAACCAGTAGTGATGATTAACAATAGCAAAATGATTTTGAACGTTTGTAGAGACGTTTGTACTGTCAGTTATGAGCTCGGGAAGAGTGATGAGTATCTGTCTCTGGATGTTTTGCCATGTACCCTTTATAGGGTGCGCCCCTGTAAGGGCTGTGATTGAGTTACACAGGAAATTCTCAAACAGGCAGGAGAGTGCCGCTCATATCAGTTATCACTCCATTCACTTCTTCTGGGCTCTTATTGGCCGCTTTTCTTCATTGTTTAATGTTGGAGTAATTATAGTTTTTCTACAAAACTAATTTTAACTCAAAATTAAGATCATGAGAAACATTTCAATTTAGTGACCCTAAAAATTTAATGGGTAATGTACATGCTCAAGAAAACACAGCACACAGACACACACACAGACGCATATGACATAATCATATGACATCATTGAGTGTATTACCTCATCGAATCTATCAAACACGGCTCCTTCCTGGAGGGAATCAGGAACATGTTTCTGCCAGTTGAACTCATAGGATTTGGTCATGACTGCTGACTGACCTGAAACAGACAAACATAAAATATCCAAATCTTCTTTGACAGACCCAAGAACATCTGAAATAAAGATCTGAGAATAACAGACTAGTAAGTTGTGCTAGTACTAGTCAGCTTCACTTTACACTATATAGGCACATGCCTTGCATTTAACTCTTGTACTTCCACTAAGAATTATGGGAAATTTAGTTTTGCTATACAGTTGTGGTCATAAATAGGTTATGTGAGCAGCACTTCTGATCTCAGCATCAGTTGTACACAAAATACAGCCAACATTTCACAATTCAATTCAGTTAGGACCACCAACAATGATCCTTTACATGACTCAGACTCCAGAGTTTCCAGAAAATCCAGAGTTACTCTAGTGACTCATGACCAGACATCATGAAACTCTTGCTTTTCATATAATTTAACAAGCAGTTTAGAGCCTCAATCTATTTCAACTGAAGGTAATTCAGTCATTGATCACGTGCCAAAACATGTTAGGGTTAGCAGCAGTGAGGTTGAGCGATGAGATAATTAAACGTCCCCTGTTGCTCTCAGTTTAAAACAGCAGCTAGGCTAAAACCCAGAGGCCCCTGCTTCATAATCGCAGTCCAATTAATGAGCAACGCGCCCCACTACAGAGGACACACGGGGACACACTCACTTAAACATGCTTGACAGGCACACTCTTTCCTGAACGTCATGTTACATCGCAATTCCAGGACAGCTCATAAAGAGCTGAACAACACTGATTTCTGTCCACAACTGTAAGAAGATACAGAAACTTCTGAATGAACTAAGAGACCCATAATAGTCACAACACAGATGGATGACAAACCTGCCAGTCAAAACACAAAAACAGTAAACAGCTAGATTACAACAACTAGTTTTGTGCTTGCAATTAACATTTTACTAGAATTTGTTTTCAACTATTTGTAGTGAATGTTCCGCAAATGTTTGTTTGATTCTGGTCTAGAATGAAACTGCATTTTCTTTATCACAGAGAGCCATTAAAACAAATATTAGATAAAGACATGATAAGAGTACAGCAAAATTACTGGATGTGAATCGAGTTAAACACAACAATTACAAAAGATGAGTATCAATCAAAGTTACAGCTTTACTGTACAGCCGCTGGAGATGGAAAACTGACCTGACTTCTGTGGGTGTGTTTGTGTACACGTTTGCCTGCACCTGACTACTGCAAATAAAAGCCACCTTTAGCGTATTTGTCAGTGAAGTTAAACATTGGTACTAGTAGTTTTCTGTAACCAGTTCGGAAAACACAGACACACCTAGTGGGACTTTCCATTGACTTCTATATTTTCCATTGACTTCTATATATATATATATATATATATATACACATACATAACAAATACATAACATAAAATAACGTAATGTAAGAGCAGGGATGCTATTAGTGTATATTAGGACAGCTGGTCTCTCTCAGTAGACGCTCATGTTACAGTGAGATCATCTTCAAATATTAAAGACTATTGAAAGACTCACTATTGTTTAATGATTGACAGCCTGATGATCAGACGCTAATCACAGTGACTGGATGTCTTTGGCCTTATTTTTAAAAGCAGCAGGATATTTTGTGAAAACTTTTTTTTTTGGGAAACCCATGTCTGGAAAGTCAAATGATAGACAGATCTAGAAGCAAAGCTAACATTTTTAAAAAATGAGCGCAGTAGGTAGGCAGATGGGCAGAGACAGACAGATAGAAAGAGCGAGAAAGATACAGAGAGACAAACTTTAGCAGCTACAATTCATTCAGATCATTTTGAAGGTTCTGATCAGTTTTAGAAATCAACAGTTACAGTGTAAAATTAAATAAATGTGATGTTTGTCATATTTAATGAACAATTGGACAAGCACCTAAACCCAAAATTTTGACATCCCTGACTCTAAACTTAGCCTAACACTAATCCAACACACATGAAATCAGCGTGACACAGTCTTCATGTGTAACGGACTGTAGAGTCTGATCTGAACACAGAACATCTGATCTTCTCACGGTTTCTGCCCATCTGCCTGTGACCAAACTTGGTCAAAACTCAGACACATGCATGAGTCCTTTCTCTAGTGGAGCAAACGCTACTAAAACTTCCCAGGAAACAAGAGCTGCACATGTGGAACTACACGAGTGGCTGGACCACTCACATAATCAACCCACTGCAACACTGCTAGCAAAAGCAGCTAAGAGGAGCTACAGGTTTGTCCCGTCACCTTCCCTGACTCCCATTTTGTGTCTGATCCTGTGTGAGGGAGAAAGTGAAACAGACAGAGAGAGAGCGAGACAAAGAGAGAAAGAGGGAAGCCTGGTAAAATCTCTGCCCAAATATGTAGCTAATAGAAAATTACAGATTCTGTCCCCCAAACCCCAACAGATAAGGCAAGAGGAGAGAAAGAGCGAATATTTTCCACACACAGAAATAGAAAGCTGCCTTTTACAGGAAGAGAGTTAATCATTCTGAGACTCAGAGTCTGACAAGAGATGCACTTATATGGCACAATTATTTTATGTTGATCTAAAACGCAGCTTTCATAAAGATTATATAAGAGTGCCAAGCTCATCAGATAGATTTAACTCAAGGACACATTAGCAAAGCTAGTCAAGGTCACTTCAAGCAAACATAAATTGTGCCAGTAAATGTTTGTTTTTCCATGCAGAAGGAGTGTGGGAGTAGCCAGGCCCATTAATTTCCTTTAAATGTCCTTCATAGAAGATAATAGGAGATGCACGGCTTTGTGCTATATGTCCATTTATTGATTGTTTTTTCTCATTTTTCTTTCATCTTAGACAGAGAAAACCACAAACAGCACACAGATGTTGCTCTGCTTTGACACCACACGTCACCATGGTAACGCTATTCCCAGGATTGTCGGCCCTTAATAGCCCCTGTTCTGTTTGGAAGCACTGAGCAAATGTCTCTAGGTAGCACCTTAGGAGTCTGGGGATTTCGCTGTATTTATAGATCTATTCACAGGAGGAGTTTCCTTCCCAGAAGTAAAATCAAAACGGTATTAATATCTCCTAGGAGCAGCGATTAATCCTCATTTGCCTCATTTTAGGGTTAGGTTTTAGGGCAGATTCATCTTGTCTGGTACAGAATTGTGCGTACACACACACACACATGCACAAGCACACATGCACAAGCACACAAATGGCAGGTTGAGTAATTAATCTGCTGATTAACATTAAAGCCACAACATAGTTACTGGGTAAACAGATAACCCTGCAGATAACCCGACACTAGCATAAACCACACAGTCACTTTCTGAACCTGTACGCTAGTCAACTTAATATAAGCGTGTTTAGTGGTCTTGCAAAATCACTTTTAAAAAATGCTTGGAAAAATGTCACTCTTTCTTAATGCAATTTTTAGGTTTACTAAGCTTTCTAAATAAACAACATAACCAACATACACTATGTAGGGTCTGTGTTTGGAATTCCTGTAGCTCCTGTAATTGGTAATTCCTGTAATTCCTCTTACTGGTGCCACAAGCATGCCACTAACAACACCAAGATCATGGGTTCGATTCCCAGAGAACACACAATCTGATATCCAAAGCAACCATGCAGCATGTGGCCAGTGGGCCCTTTGACTGACTGTTTACGACTGATCTTTGACTGAAAACAGACACAGCATTAATAAAACACTAATGCTGTATGTTTGATGACTGTGCATCAGAAGCTGCTAATTAAAGGGTTGTTTAATTCACTTTACCAGCAAATTTCCAGGAACAAATGACACATGTAAATGTTTCATACTGATCATGTGTAAGGAATAAAGTGTATTTCTTGTTTACTGAAGTGAACAGGGTGGGCAGATCTTACCCGGACAGATGCTGAAGAGCAGTGCAGGCAAACTGACTGGATGACGACCACAGTGATAAAGTTTCTGAAAAATACAAAAGAGAGGAACATTTTTAAAATGCTGTACTTATGTTCAGAATGGAATTTACTGCACACTCTATACTACTAATGCACAGCATCCCTATGTACTGGATATTATATACTGTTAGTTTACTGCATATTCTAAACTAGTAATGCACTGCATACTATGTACTGCTAATGCACTGCATGCTACATACTGCCCAATATTCTTTTACTTTGGTAAATCCATGTAATGTAGGTTATTTTTGGACCTAATATGCTTTTATTTCAGGTGACATCGGGTGAGGTGACAAACAATTTGTCTGATTAAAGCATCTGATAATCTTACAACATGATGAAAAACACAGCACTGCTAGTGATTTAAACTGCATGTGTGTGTTTGTGTTGAGATTATCTTTGTGGTAATCAAAGAGGAAATTTTTTAGGTGACGTTGTTTCTTTATCTGATAAATTAGTGAATATTTTTTCTTGTGAAGACTCCAGCAGTTCCTCATCACAGTGGGAACATCATGAACTAACATGTTTCGGAAAGATCAACCACAAACCAGCAGCATATTCCATCTGACAGTGACACAAAGGAACAAAGACTGCAGCAGAACCCCAGATCATCTGTGTTTGCTGGAGCCTGAGTGAAGCTTTCTAAACAACCTTCATCTTCATCTTGTCTACCTCAAAATGAGCTCATATCTAATTCCACACCATCTCCAGTATGTCAGACTCTGTACATCCTTGTCCCGTACAAACCAACAGACTCCAAAAACTGACAGTTTTAGATATTACTAGCAGATGTTTAGCTAAATGAATGGTGGTTTAGGTGTTTTTTACTAGTAATTCTTCTAAATCATATTTTAGTGTAAGTGTATATGTGTGTGTGTCTTGATATTTGACTATGTTGTAGAGACCAAATGTCCCCACAATTATTGTAATTCCAGTACATTTTGACCTTGTGGTCAGGGTCATTGTAGGGGATAGAATATACAGTTTGTACACTATAAAACCATTTTATCAATGGGATCATCCCATAAACATGAAAATCCATTGTGTGTGTGTGTGTGTGAGAAATGAGCCCAGGGGACATCAGGACTGTTATTTGTATTTTGCTTTGTTTGTCATTCAACAGACACTGTTAGCTGTACTTTTGTCAGTCAGTAAACAAACATCTAACAAAAGAGCTTCACCATCTTTACAAACTGCAAACACAGTTACTAGTGCTAAAAATAAACATTTTGGGGATTTATAAAGGAAAGATACAACCTGTCATGATACACTAAAGTGTCTGAAACATTACACAGCATTTTCTAAACACATCCAGGTTGTCATCTGCTCATCCTCAAACGTCATGTTATGAGTAATAATACGGATAAGTTAACGTATGTTGCATTGTTTTCGTGACAACATAATATGCTTAATGCAGCAAGTGTCATCAGATAATTACAGAAAAAGTATTTTTGTTCTATTTGAGCCAATAAAATGGATTCACTACTTTGATCATGTGATCTCTTTCCATTGTCAAGTTACCTCCCCGATCAGACATAAAGATGAACCACATTGCACACAAGCACTGAAATACTATTTCAGTTAATTTCATTTGAAGCTTTAATGAACATGAGAAAACATCCTGTAGGTTAAACAAAAACCACCCAAAGAAACTTCTGTTTCCTTCTAACACCATTAATAAAAGAACGATAAAATGATCTGATGTCATGTTCTGAGTTATAGCACAAAGGTCGACAGTTTAATTGGAAGTGCAAATTACGTCCACATGTGGTTCTCCCTGCAGTGCTGTGAGCCAGTGAGTTTCCAACAGGGGCTGTGGAATTAGAAATGCAGATAATAGCTTTTGGGTTTGCACTGTTCTGTGGTATTTTTAGCCAAATATGCCATCCAGGAACATGGATGGCTCAGCTGACAGATCTACAGAGACGGAATGGATCTCGAACTGGTGGGGGGGTTTAGCAGTTACACACGGGGTCACATTAGTCTCTTGTTCTCTTGTGCAGAATCTGCTCTCATAAGTCCTAATGTTTCATGCTCATGTGTCTTTAGGCCTGAAACATAATGTAACACAGTTACGCATTGCAATCTTAGCATTGCTGCAAGGTGATCTATGGCAAACAAAAGCACGCTGCTCAATACTCTGGTTTACAGAATCTTGCAGAACAAGGTTAGTTAAACTGTTTACATGCTTATTTTAAGGTATTTGACTAATGACACATCCGGTGTAACGTCACAGGCATTTGAGTAAGCAATAAGGTACGAAAGGCTGTGTTGTATTGTGAATAAGTCTGAAGGGCTTTGTTAGACGTGACGTTAAGCGGAGTCACCTTTTAGCTGTGATTTATTCACGATACAGTTCCAGAGCAACTGTGAACAGCAACAGAATGTTTCTAGGTGTAATATGCGTCATCTTATAGAGCTTTAATAGAAACAGACCCATTTTCATATGCTGTGTCATTATTTTTGTAAACACATTCTGATATTGCTCAGCTGCTTATCTCTTCGTATGAGAAAATGTATTTTTCATTTATTCTGTTATAATCCCTCTGTACTAGGTTTACATTGCTAAGGGTGTTTGCTATGGGTGCTGCATAGTTAAACACAGAATTGCTGAAGCAGTTATAGGCGTGAATAAAACACAGCTATTGACCGATCAGAATCAAAGACTGGAAATAACTGTCTTATTAAAAAACTTTTACCCCCTTGAGCGCTGAAGTCAGTTAACAACACAGTGACACACTTGCATGTTAATGTTCAGCACTTGCAGCGTGTTGGTCAAGCATTGAAATCTGTTAATAGCCAATCACTAGCAATTTGACTTAGAGATATAAACGTCCTCTTCAAACAAAGAGAGCCATGTGCTGTTGACTTTCGTTACATGTGTCAGTACTGATGGCAGCAATCACACTCACTCACTTGCTCACTCATTCCATGTACATCATGTCGTAATGTGTTACAAAGCATTTGCAGCATCAATGTGATTACCCATCTTTGGCAGAACATTTTTTTTGTGTGCAACGTCTCATCATAATAAGAACCAGAAACAAGAAGTATCCAACTCACGATGAGTACAGCGCAAAGACAATCTGCTAAACAGTATTTGGTGTTTGCCAAGTCAAGCATCACTGTAGCTGCTCACAGAGATTAGAACAAACCCAAAGAATTAAACATGTAACTCTACAAACCTGAATGATACTTAACATATGAACAGACTTACAGATTTCTACCTAGCCTACTAACCCTACCTAGCATACTAACCCTAATACCATTCTAAATCGTCGTCTCAAATCCTCCTGTAGTGCAATGAAGTTCTCACTCTGGGTTAAGAACCTTGTTGAAGAACTAATGGCTGCGTATCACTCATCTGGGGGTTTTAATCTACAACCTTTGAGTAAAGGGTCAAAAGCCCCAATCACTCTAGCTCAGAACACCTGCCCTGCATTAATGACTGCATTACAGTCAACACTGCAATATCTGCAGCAGTACTTATAGGAAATATTCCCAGGATTACTGGTGTAGAATACATCTAATATTCTAGGCTGGCTAAGCTAATCAACCAGTCCAAGTGGTGCTTGTTGTTTCTACAGCTAGTCAAATTCTGAGAATTATGGAAACTTTTGAAATCTGAATGTGAAACAGGGTGTAGTAGACAATTTAAAGAACAGTTTCAAATCAATCACAAACTCACCAGTTCTGCAGAACGAGACTAAAGATCCACATCTCTGTTCCTGTTGACAGAAACAGAAGAAAAACCCATACTGTGCTTAAGGATACTGTGTGTATTGTAAAATACCAGCACATTTTCTGTACTGTACAAAAAGAGGATTCAAAGACTGAATCTCCAGCTAACATTGACTTTATTTATAAATAAATAAATAAATAAATAAATAAATAAAATATATATATATATATATATATGGCGTCATAAGAGTAAGAAATACCCCTAAAAACATGTCCAGGGGGTCAAATATTACCTCTTAATATTATCATGTCCAGGGGGTCAAATATTACCTCTTAAATGAAGTTAATTTCTGACTGGCAAATAACATATAAATATAATAAATACTACCTTAATAAGTAGCACACATACACACAGATTATTTAGTACATAAAACACACAACAGCATAATGCCATCAACGCATACATGTTTTATGCTTTCTGGCAGGGTTCCATATTGAGCTACTGTGTTTTGCACTTTATACACATCACATGTATGTATTTAACGCACTGCTACATGCTTGCAATCTCATGCATGTCATTCACCATTACATAATCTTTAATATTAGTGACACAGTTGTGATCTGTTGAGTCCTGCTGATGGTACCGACAGATGATTAAAACTGGGCGGCTGTTTATGTTAGCGTGCAACTTTGTTGTAACATATCACCTCTAAATGTTTTTAAAGGGTCTTTATCAATAGAAAAGCGCTCGTGCCAAAAAGCACCTACATGAAAACTGAATATTTTACGCAGCAAATGCAGACATCTGCACTAAGTATATATGTTCGTTCGTTGTATGTATCTAAGCTGCTGTCACGATCTTATTTTATTTTTCCTGTCTATGGGATGACAATATTAGCCAGCTAGCCTGAAAGCTAACAGAACACTCACACTTGTATTTACGGCGAAGACATTAAACCCTAAAACATAAGCAAACACATCTGCCTTCATAAGTGTGATAAAAGGTCTATGTAAAGCGCGACATCCTCACCGCGAACCGTCATTTCACGTCCCATCACCAGTCAACACCACCAGCATTCCCCAGTGCGATATTCCCGGGAAAAGACAGAGAGAAATTCCTCTTCCGATGCGCTTACAGGCGAATGATGGTGAAGCTGCAGACGTGCATGCAGTAAATCCTCAGTGCAGGCGGACGTGCATGCATGCGCTCACACACCGCGTGACATCCTCACTATAGAGGAGGAGATAGAGACACAGGCCGAGAGATTATGAGGATGATGTCTTACCCCTCCTGATTCCAGCTGCTATCCTTGAGTCTGTCTTTCTGCACTGTAAATAACAATCTGGCAAATACTGGCAGCTGTGGTTGCCAGAAAACTTCTGTGAAATGTATTAAAAAACACATAAACAACTTAAAACTGTGTAAAAAAACACTGTGGCAAAATGTTATGCAATATTACAAAATGTGTATATTTTAGAAACGTCAACATATATTTGACGGCAACCTTTTGTAAGCTTACAATTCTAAACTATGTATTTCCGTATTTTATTTCAACATAAAATGTAACACAAAATACCCCAGTGTACATAAGTGTTTATAAAAATAAGAAACACAATTATTTAAATAAACTATAATCAAATATGGGTTAGGGTTAGGAGTCACGCATAGAATTATTTTACTGTAACAGTACATGTATAATATTGTTAAATATTGTAGAGATTTGCACTGTAGAATATACAGTAATTCATATCTGTACTTTCAAAGCTGTACATTTTACTTAATTCTTTCATAAAGGTAAAATCTTGTTAAGCCCATTACAGTTTCTTACTGTATATTCAAAGGTTTATTTACAGTTTATCAGTTAGCACATTTTTAATGTAGTATTTTTGTATTATTTTTCTGTTTAAATTACGAACATAATGGAATACAGTTCAGTTCAGTACAGTAGTGTATCAAGCCATCCAAACCTCAAAACAATCATCACTTCCATCTCACTTCTTCTGCCTCCTCAGAGAAAGCTAAATATTCTGTTTTTCTCCCAGGCACAGACTCCCCTAGTGATTAAAGATGTCGTATTTCTATTCATTCTGACCCAATAATTGCTTTAATGCTTATTTGACTGGTTAACTACCCTGTTCACTCTCATGGGAGGTCTGTAATTAAAGAAAGAACCAAAGATGAATCATGTCAAAGACTATGATTTCCAAACACTCATATTTGTTCATGATCTGAGAAAGTTTCTGATCTTTGCTTGAATAGATTGACCTTCCAGTGTAGTTTGACATCCTTTCAAGGGATGGTTGATGTAGTTAATACAATAAAACAAATCAGAACTTCTTCATAAATCCCCTGAAGTGTCTTCTGTACATACATTTTTGTCTGAAAGGTCACCTTCTAAAAATTCATATTTTAGCCAGCTGACATCAACATGTCACAAGCAGATGGTGGCAGACGATACAGGAGAGGCACCCTGCACAAAGTGCGGCCTACTTAGGAGAAAGACATCTGCTGTCTCCCTGCTGGCCAAGACACAAAGTCTCTGATTAAAATGCCAGCTTTGTTGCACCGCCTACCACGCCGTTCGCCAAAATTGCCTGACTATTTGTGATGCTAAGCTGATTTCTACCAACCTTTATCATCTAGTATAAGCTTGCATGTCTTTATCACCTGCGGCCAGTGTGACACCTTTAGTAATTAAAATTAGATTGGTGTGGAAATCACTGTCAGAGGGGTGGAATGAATTTAGTATCTCAGTGTCTTTTCCTAGTTCCTCTCAAACATTCAGCCACTCTCTTGACATTATTTACACAAATAGTCATATTCCCAATCACTTTACTTTGAGTCTAACCCTAACCTCTCTGCCATACATATCCATACACCTCCATTCATCTTCATCAGAGCGTTAGTATCTCTGGACAGGAGTCCATATGATCTGCTCCGAGATTTTAATGACGCTGTACATGAACCAATGGCCTAAATCTGCCTTTGGTTTGACAGCTAACAACTTAACAGTTACTATAAAAATGAAATAAACAGCTTGGTTAAAAAAATGTGTTCACATTTACACACTTTGATGTTGTTCGAAATCCGCTATGTGTTCCGTAAAACACAAAAGGAGAAACAACACAGTGTTGTACTCAACACTAGTATATACATACATTTGTCATGCACCATCAAGGACCATATTTCTATTGAGATAAAGAGGTCATTAGATCTGCAGTCCATGTGTATGGAGGCATTGTGTTTGAATTAGATTAGATTATACATATATAAACTTAAGTGGGTCTTGTAAATAACAACTTTAATCTGTGTCTGTTTTATAAACTTCACAAGACTTGTATAGAATATTATTAATTTCTTCATGGTGTTTTACAAAGCCCTGCTCACTATAAACTGAACAGATTCCTGTTGGACAGACATTTATGATTCACATGCAGTTGTCACCATGGAAACTTGACTATCGCTGTGTAAACAGACGTCTTCTACATCTTTTACACAGAAGCAAGAATCTCCTCAACAGCAAGATTTGGGAAGCGGACAGTCTCTGTCCTGTTGTGCTGGAGTCAGTCAGAATTCAGAAACCTTGAGAGATTAGAGCTTGGCTCTTGGGAGAGCCAAGACTTTAAATGTGTCATCTGTCAACAACCCAAACTCACATCTAGTTCTACAGCTCCCTTAAAATACTTTGACCTTATTCAATATCTGTCCTTATTCTGTTCTGCCAACCAGGGGTGTGAAGTTTTTGGAACTTCAGAAGCAAATTTGTTACTTTATCTAAAATGATGGCATTTCACAAGCTGTTATCAATAACCAGCATTCAATAACCATATCAGAGAATATTTATTAATTTATGTTCAATAGTTACTGCAGTGTATGTTGTGAGGTTTATTCAGCAGGTCTAGATGGAGGTTCTGACTGATTGAGATACTCTGATAGCTACTGCTGTGAAAATATACATTATCCCCAGGCGATCTAAAAAATTATTTTTTATATTATCAATATTATTATAAAAGAGAAAGTCTAATCATTTTTTTCATATTTGGAATCGGTCCTAATCCTAAGAAACACCCTACTAAGCCTATCAGAGGAAGTTTTGACATGGGTTAGTAAGCAATCATGCAGAATACTTTAGTAATAACTCCCTAGACACCACCCAGAAAACTCTAGCAATTACCTAGTAATCTAACAGAACACAAGTATAAGTGAGGAAACATCTTGATTTACATCTCACTTTGTAAATTGTTTTGGATAAATGTTTGCTAAAAGAATACATGTGAATATAAATGTTGATAAGCATGTAGTTATTCCAGCTGGACACCTATCATTTAAATGTTGTGGAGAATGAATAGGACAATTTAAGATTTTCATGGTCCTGGGAAATATCAAAACATTTACTATAATGTGTTTATGTTTTTATATGACCTGTTAATATCCTCGTCTGCTCCAACATGAGATTTAAACTTGAGATTTTCTATGACTCCAGGTTTCTATTGGCTGTTCTGTTGGACAGTGAGGAGCAGTTTCTCCTGTGCTGGCCATTATAGTGTTAAAGGGTAAGATGAGTTTTGCTATGGCAACGGCACACCGCTCCTGTTTATGAAGTCATTTAACCATTTACTGCAGCCTGCGGGGGTGGGGGGTGGGGGTGTTGGGGGTTCACCATCAACATGCTATTAGAATGATACAATTTTATGTATGCTAACAAAATAACACATTAAAATATTGCATATATCATATAACACACATATATCAGAACACAGCAGCAGCACCTCTTTTAACCTGGGCTAGTTAGCAACCACCCAAAACACCCTAGCAACCACCCAGCACTGCACAGACAAACACAGCTCATGTTTTCTTAAGAAAATATAAAACTGAATTCCGAAATGAGCTTTGCTGAAATAATAAGTGTAGATTTGGGGTCTTAGTAACTATATGATTTTTAAATATGAACATGTATTAACCTGGATGTATCCACTAATTATCATGTATTGACATTGAGTTATTCCACACTAATTCAGAACTGGCAAAAGAACTGACATTAATAGTACAACTAATTCAATCAGTTAATAAAATAATCAATGAAATAATTCAATGAAATGATCTTGAAAATGTTAAGAGGATTTTAGCTTTACTGTTAGGGTTAGGGTACTATATTAATAACAATAAGCATAAAACAAAAAGTGCCAAAATTTACTTGAGCGTGATGATAATCATTTTGTTTTGTAAGGTGCAACACACTAGATCAGTTGACTGGAATGATGCGTCCCAAACGAGAAGCTTATTTATGTTTTCTTCTTCACTAACTTGTCATGAATCCTGGAGGTCTTTGTGAATGGACTGTAAGCAGGACAGTAACACCTGCATGCTTGTGCACTGATGCATTTTCAACATCAATACTCCTGAAATACAAAAAACATTCTTGTGGGCCAAAAACAAACAAACATAAAACAAAACTAACAACAAAAAACAGGTAGGTTATTTACACCATCTTACCCCATCAACACAAAGACTAGTCTGACTAATTTGCCAGACTGATAGAAGAGTTGTTTATATAGCTAGACTAATTTGCAGGCTACATCTCTCTCTTTCTCCATCCCATCAGCTGAGACCATTCTGGAGGTATATGAAGACCCAGAGATGGTTATAGCTGTCCATTAATGCCTGATCCAAGAGTAAAATAGGTCAGGACTCACACTCATTTCATCTCTTTAAGAAAGCAGGATGTTAGCTCTGCCCTGGTTACTTCATCTTTAGACTGGTTTCTGCCAACCTCATAGCTGAAGAGAGGACCAAACAAATCAATGAGAATATGTCTGACCTGCTTTTTTCTGACGCACTTCTATTGTTCTCCTGCTTAGGTTTCTGCCAAAGATAGTCAAGTGAAAGTTGCTGCTTTTTATGATGTGAACAGTTCTGCCTGTTGTGTTTAATGATGATGAAAATTCCTAAAAGAACAAAAGTCTTACAATAAAAGACAGATTTCTGTGAAGAAACAATAAAGCAAAATCAAGATCTTTGTTTTACATATTAATGTAATATTATATATTATATTTATCTTGTTTAATAGATGTTTAAATGAAGAACAACAAGACAAAATCCAGAGGATACAAATTATCTTTTGCTTTGTGTGCAATGAATGATTAAATACCTACTAACATAAATCGGATCTCCAGTCATACACCTGTTTTGTGTGACTGGAAGCACAACATCACTTCTTGTATTGTATCGCCCTCTGGTGTTGTTGAATTGTAAGGCCAGTAAAAGGCTGAGTTGAGTTGCATTGTTATTTCTTTGCCCCAAATGGAATAAATTAATCCATATTGTGTATCAACGGCTGTGAATATTGGACATTCTGAACATACTCAGTTACTTTAACCATCAGAAACATATCCCATATCAATAATGAACCTAAGTATTAACCTAAGTACTAACCCTAAGTATTTAAATGTCCAATATAAATCATTGTGTTATTTAAAACAAATATGAATTAGTTAAATGACCTCATTATATAAAACAAACATTTATATTTACATATTTAACAGACACTTTTATCGGCTTACACTACATTCAAGGTATACTATTTTTAGTGTGTTTCCTGGGAATCAAACTGACAACCTTTGCGCTGCTAACACAATGCTTCCCCAGTTGAGCTACAGAAAAACTATGAGCTACAGATAAACTACAGGAGATCAGGAAAACAACACAACTTAAAGATGCATTTATATGTAGTTTTATTAAAGAACATATTTTATTTAACACTCAGACAACTTCCATTTGCAAAGTTCTCAAGCATTAGAAAGTAATTTATCAACCTTTTAGACCACATATGGCTGTTGTCCTCTTTGCCAGTAAGTGTGGTGCAAATAAATATGTTCAATAAATTTACTGTGCTATGCTTGTAAATCTATTATTCTTTAGAATCATACAGCACATGCAGGAGTGGCATGACTATATCAACAATAGCAGTTGCTTCATCAATTCATCTTCATAACTGCTTCATCTTCATCACTGCTTCATCAGCCAGCAGGACACAAGAACTGGCCCAGTAAACACCATAATATAAAAATAATGTTGATCAGATAAATAAGCATTAACACCGCTGTGTGAGAGACGTATATTTCACCACAGCTGGCATGCAACAATCTAGAATTTTTTTTTATTTGAATTAAAAAAATGCAACAAATTTTTTTTAATTTGAATGGTCTTTATTTGTCTTTCTAAAAAGACAGATGAAAATCAGTTTGATTATGTGTGTGTGTGTGTGTGTCAGTGTGTTACTGTTCCATTATTACTGACATGAGTTGTGTTTTGTGCTTTTACAGGTAACACACTCGGATCTTGCTCATGTTATTTCTATTCATCATTCTTGTCCTCTTTATATTCAATAAAAACCCTATAAAGTCTAAACGGTTATTTTGTTTGAAACAAGTTAAACATCAATAAGCTTTTTTACATCTGTTTGCACTTGCTGTGTCAGGTAATCTCTGCTTTCTGTATGTATATATAAATTTACATTGAAGGCATTCTGCAGACTCTCTATGTACGCTAATGTCAGACTGTCATAGTTTACAAAGGGCAAGCATGCAATTCAGACGGTTATTTGCAGGTACTTCTGTGACAAATCAAAACAGGTATGAGCTTCAGACTATTTTTTTATACAGTGACGTTTTTCCTCACACATTAGCCTTAAATTCATTTACTCATGAACAATCTCATCTGCTCCAGGACTGACTGCCAATTTGAACCTGTTGTATTGGCATATCTAAATAAAGCACTGTGTACTTTTGTTTGTCCAGGTGCATTATTAAGGATTTTCTACGCCTTCTCAACAGTGTTAACAATACGTACACACGCCTCTTCACTCAGATCTTACGCGGACTGAAGGAGTGTGGCAGAGAGTTACGTCACAACTGAGACGCGCCTAGAAGTCATGAAAAAATAACAAATACAGTATTTTTCTCTCAAAATATTGTCTCCTTCTTACATATTTACATAATACATATTTATTACATATATCAATTATGATTATTAGTTATAAATTATAATTTTAGTTTTATTTTAGTGTAAACATTAAAACACACAACCATGTTTTGACGCGTTACAGTGATACTCGAAGCTAATTGGCTGAAACGTCACTTCTAATAATGATTGGTTATAAAAACGGAAAGGACGCGACTCATTTGCTTGTGGTTTTCGGCGGGTTTAAAAGTCGCTGCGTTGAATGCGCTGTTAGTTGGCCACCAGTTAGAGGGAGGAAGAAGACCATCCGTTTCGTCTCCTCGTAAGAGGACCGTTTATGCTTGGAAACGTGCGAAACTTGTGTACAGTTTTACATAATGTGAGTCAGTCATGGGTAAATTCTTTCATTTTACTAACTAACTTTTAAATGTTTTTGAGGATGTTCTTTGGACCGCGCGCTCTGTGGATAATTAACTGTATGAGTTTATGTGACGTTTAAGAAGGTGTTAAACGGTTGTGAGGTAAGTGCAAATCGTCTTAACACAACTAGAAGCCATGTACAAACGTTACAGTGTTGTGTCTGTGTAAATCTACAGAAGTCTGCTGTTGTAGAATTTAAATGGATTGAATTATGCTAAGTGATTATACACTTTCTTCTGTAATACGGCTACGAGGCGAGTCAGAATGTGCCTTCAGAATGTGAGACCTAATGGGTCTACATCTGTTCAGTCCACTTATGCCACTGTTGCTGCACCCAAATGCAATTTACATTTTTCCCCCTTCAAGTTGTGATCTTACCTTGTGCTAAAATACTACGATATAAATTTAAATATGTCAGTTTTTAAAATATAAATGCAGATGCCTTAATGTTTAACCTCACTGATGATAAATCTTAATTAAAATTTAATTTTGCATTGTCTAATTGATCTTGTAGATCAAGATTTTTAGGTAGAAAGTTGGCTTTAACTTTACAAGCTGCTTGTTTTTGCCTGTTTTCAGTGGAATTTATTGGGGTCCTATTGTCTGTCTTTTCCTTCTTGCATCTACTTTTCTGCATTCATCATGCTTGCTAATGTGCGTCCTCACAGTTTGCAGTAATCACAGATCAATGTCTGCATTTAGTAGCTCTACATGGGCAACCACATGTTTTAGGTTTTGTGTTGTCTTTATAGCACTTCACCACATGTGAAGTGGTTCCACTTAGGAATATGGACCTTAGGAGCGTTTGTAGTGTGGATTTTCTGCAGATGACTAAAATGGGTGAGTACTGAAGCATGGTAAGTATCTCCGTTTCTGATGCCACTCTTTGTATACTGCATTCTGGTAAGTACAACTTAATATACAGCTCTGACATTTTATGTGGCTGTCTCTTGAGTATTCCTTTTATACTTGCAAATACTTTTTAGTATTTGTTAGGTGTTCTCTCTCTTAGGAACATCTTTCCTAAAGTAGTAGTGGATTTTTGCAGCGTTCTGAAATGGGCAAGTTCTCTGTCTCCCATTTCTGATTCCTATCTTCTGATGCTATCATCTACTCATCTACTGATGCTATCATCTACTCATCTACTGATGCTATCATCTACTCATCTACTGAGTATAAATTTACAGGTCTGACACTTCATTTGTGACTGTCTTTATAGCTCACCATTTGTAAGTTATATTGGTACTGAATTAAAATTGTCGGTTTTGGTATTTTTTTTTCTCTACAGTCATCCTGAAACATACTGACATCACAAGGTAATTGTATATTTTATCTTCATGCTGTAGTATACTTTATTTCTTTTGCATGTGTTTTTTTCCTCTAGTGTTGAATCTGAATTTAAGTTGTATGGGACTGACATTGCAGCTGGTCTTGTGTTGCAGTTGGTGTTTCACTGGTTTTTCCCCTATTGCCATCATTGTGAACAGTGAGGTAATGTAAGACATGGCTGCAGATGCAAAATGTCATGTCATAACATTGTGGCTAAAATTTGGTTTTATATGCTCAGTGTGCCCTTATCGCCATACAGTACAATACCACAACTCTTAAGTAACAATGTATAATTGCCTTTTTCCTTACCAAAATGTTTCAATATTTAATCTAATTTGTGAACTGAAATTAGGCAAGCAAGTTTTATTTTACGTTCTTTTGCTCCAGCAGGTGGTGTAAATGAACTGTTTGGCAAAGTTGTATATCAGATTTATGTATATGTAAAATGCAACAGACCTGGAAGTGCTTCATAGCTGTGCTTTTTTTTCTTCAACAAATCAATGTCTGTTAGCCAGTTAAGTCAGTCAAAGGCAAGTATATTGACATTGAGACTTCCCTTCTGGTTTGTTTAGTGAAATTAAAATGAAAAGCATGAACTACATAAACTGTTGATGGATCCATTTTCTTTAATGCCTGCAGTGAGATCAAGTACTATTCACAATAAGACTTGAAATAAGCTTGTTTACTGTTTTGTAATATTCTGCCCCAACATGGTTTTAGAGATTGTTTAAACTGAGCCCACTCTCTTCAAAAATAAAAAGCTAATGTAATATGCAGTCTTGGCTTCAAGTACACTAGCACCTGACAAGTACAACTGTGATTGTTTCAGCTGTGTTAAGGTTGAATCTGTACTCTGCAGGAAGGAAGTTCTTCAGGAGAGCGTGACTGAGCACCACTGTATTAATGAGGCCACTAATATGATACCTTGGTGTGATGTTACATGAACAGTTATCAGTTGATTTGTATTTGGGATGTGAAGTTAACTTTCAGGAATCTTGAAAGGTGACTGCAGTTTTGAAACATGATGAAAATATTCCCTAACCAAAACTCTGTTATACTGCTTAAAGTTTTTTTTTTTAAGCACTGCATTTTATTTTCCTGTACTTGAGCAGTTGCCATGTTAACATTTCCCTGTTTTTATCCTGGTATTGCCATCCTGGGGTTACTAGAGGCTCCAGCTTTGGATCCTGCTTCATGTGACGACTGGCAGCTGCTGCCCACTTGCCTGTACTGCCAAGTTTGAGGATTACTGTCAGCTGCTGTATACCACATTTGTTTCTGTAGCCTACATCCTGAAATTAAGGTGAACTCAAAACTTTACAACTTTATTCTTAGTTTAATTAGGGTTAGGGTTAGGGTTAGGTATGTAAGGTCAGGGCCCAGGCCCAAAGGGCTAGGGGCTTGGGGTTAGGGGCTGGGTTAGGTTAGGGTTAGGGTTAGGTTAGGGTTAGGGTTAGGGTTAGGGTTAGGGTTAGGGTTAGGGTAGGGTTAGGGTCAGGGTCAGGGGTCAGGGTCAGGGTTAGGGTTAGGTTAGGTTAGGGTTAGGGTTAGGGTTAGGGTTAGGGTTAGGGGTTAGGGTTAGGGTTAGGGTTAGGGTTAGGGTTAGGGTTAGGGTTAGGGTTAGGGTTAGGGTTAGGGTTAGGGTTAGGGTTAGGGTTAGGGTTAGGGTTAGGGTTAGGTTAGGGTTAGGTTAGGGTTAGGGTTAGGGTTAGTTAGGGTTAGGGTTAGGGTTAGGGTTAGGGTTAGGGTTAGGGTTAGGGTTAGGGTTAGGGTTAGGGTTAGGGTTAGGGTTAGGGTTAGGGTTAGGGTTAGGGTTAGGGTTAGGGTTAGGGTTAGGGTTAGGGTTAGGGTTAGGGTTAGGGTTAGGGTTAGGGTTAGGGTTAGGGTTAGGGTTAGGGTTAGGTTAGGGTTAGGGTTAGGGTTAGGGTTAGGGTTAGGGTTAGGGTTAGGGTTAGGGTTAGGGTTAGGGTTAGGGTTAGGGTTAGGGTTAGGGTTAGGGTTAGGGTTAGGGTTAGGGTTAGGGTTAGGGTTAGGGTTAGGGTTAGGGTTAGGGTTAGGGTTAGGGTTAGGGTTAGGGTTAGGGTTAGGGTTAGGGTTAGGGTTAGGGTTAGGGTTAGGGTTAGGGTTAGGGTTAGGGTTAGGGTTAGGGTTAGGGTTAGGGTTAGGGTTAGGGTTAGGGTTAGGGTTAGGGTTAGGGTTAGGGTTAGGGTTAGGGTTAGGGTTAGGGTTAGAGGTTAGGGTTAGGGTTAGGGTTAGGGTTAGGGTTAGGGTTAGGGTTAGGGTTAGGGTTAGGGTTAGGGTTAGGGTTAGGGTTAGGGTTAGGGTTAGGGTTAGGGTTAGGGTTAGGGTTAGGGTTAGGGTTAGGGTTAGGTTAGGGTTAGGGTTAGGGTTAGGGTTAGGGTTAGGGTTAGGGTTAGGGTTAGGGTTAGGGTTAGGGTTAGGGTTAGGGTTAGGGTTAGGGTTAGGGTTAGGGTTAGGGTTAGGGTTAGGGTTAGGTTAGGGTTAGGGTTAGGGTTAGGGTTAGGGTTAGGGTTAGGGTTAGGGTTAGGGTTAGGGTTAGGGTTAGGGTTAGGGTTAGGGTTAGGGTTAGGGTTAGGGTTAGGGTTAGGGTTAGGGTTAGGGTTAGGGTTAGGGTTAGGGTTAGGGTTAGGGTTAGGGTTAGGGTTAGGGTTAGGGTTAGGGTTAGGGTTAGGGTTAGGGTTAGGGTTAGGGTTAGGGTTAGGGTTAGGGTTAGGGTTAGGGTTAGGGTTAGGGTTAGGGTTAGGTTAGGGTTAGGGTTAGGGTTAGGGTTAGGGTTAGGGTTAGGGTTAGGGTTAGGGTTAGGGTTAGGGTTAGGGTTAGGGTTAGGGTTAGGGTTAGGGTTAGGGTTAGGGTTAGGGTTAGGGTTAGGGTTAGGGTTAGGGTTAGGTTAGGGTTAGGGTTAGGGTTAGGGTTAGGGTTAGGGTTAGGGTTAGGGTTAGGGTTAGGGTTAGGGTTAGGTTAGGGTTAGGGTTAGGTTAGGGTTAGGGTTAGGGTTAGGGTTAGGGTTAGGGTTAGGGTTAGGGTTAGGGTTAGGGTTAGGGTTAGGGTTAGGGTTAGGGTTAGGGTTAGGGTTAGGGTTAGGGTTAGGGTTAGGGTTAGGGTTAGGGTTAGGGTTAGGGTTAGGGTTAGGGTTAGGGTTAGGGTTAGGGTTAGGTTAGGGTTAGGGTTAGGGTTAGGGTTAGGTTAGGGTTAGGGTTAGGTTAGGTTAGGTTAGGTTAGGGTTAGGGTTAGGTTAGGGTTAGGTTAGGGTTAGGTTAGGGTTAGGGTTAGGGTTAGGGTTAGGGTTAGGGTTAGGTTAGGGTTAGGGTTAGGGTTAGGGTTAGGGTTAGGGTTAGGGTTAGGGTTAGGGTTAGGTTAGGGTTAGGGTTAGGGTTAGGGTTAGGGTTAGGTTAGGGTTAGGGTTAGGGTTAGGGTTAGGGTTAGGTTAGGTTAGGTTAGGGTTAGGGTTAGGGTTAGGGTTAGGGTTAGGGTTAGGGTTAGGGTTAGGGTTAGGTTAGGTTAGGGTTAGGGTTAGGGTTAGGGTTAGGGTTAGGGTTAGGGTTAGGGTTAGGGTTAGGGTTAGGGTTAGGTTAGGGTTAGGGTTAGGGTTAGGGTTAGGGTTAGGGTTAGGGTTAGGGTTAGGGTTAGGTTAGGTTAGGTTAGGGTTAGGGTTAGGGTTAGGTTAGGGTTAGGGTTAGGTTAGGGTTAGGGTTAGGGTTAGGTTAGGGTTAGGGTTAGGGTTAGGGTTAGGGTTAGGGTTAGGGTTAGGGTTAGGGTTAGGGTTAGGGTTAGGGTTAGGGTTAGGGTTAGGGTTAGGTTAGGGTTAGGGTTAGGGTTAGGGTTAGGGTTAGGGTTAGGGTTAGGGTTAGGGTTAGGGTTAGGGTTAGGGTTAGGGTTAGGGTTAGGGTTAGGGTTAGGTTAGGGTTAGGGTTAGGGTTAGGGTTAGGTTAGGGTTAGGGTTAGGGTTAGGGTTAGGTTAGGGTTAGGGTTAGGGTTAGGTTAGGGTTAGGGTTAGGGTTAGGGTTAGGGTTAGGGTTAGGGTTAGGTTAGGTTAGGGTTAGGGTTAGGGTTAGGGTTAGGTTAGGGTTAGGTTAGGGTTAGGGTTAGGGTTAGGGTTAGGTTAGGGTTAGGGTTAGGGTTAGGGTTAGGGTTAGGGTTAGGGTTAGGGTTAGGTTAGGGTTAGGGTTAGGGTTAGGGTTAGGGTTAGGGTTAGGTTAGGGTTAGGGTTAGGGTTAGGGTTAGGGTTAGGGTTAGGGTTAGGGGTTAGGGTTAG